>LNAC01000005.1:2695000-2905910 GCA_002007465.1 Ailurus styani | reverse complement strand
GATGCGGGCCTCGATCCCAGGACCCTGAGATCATGACCTGAGCCGAAAGCAGAGGCTTTAACCCACTGAGCCACCCAGGCGCCCGTGACTTAATCTTTCAATACCATGGTCCAAGGAAGTTTATGTCTGGATTTTAAAATGCAAAAGCAGAGAACAAAACAAAAAACAAACAACTCCCCCTCCCCCATTTAAAAAAAAAATTACTCCTCTTTACAGAACATCACTGTTGTCTCTACAAAAATGGTGTTTGTTGTTGTATATTGAAGGGAGATGTTGTTCTTTTTCTTCTGTTTCACTTGGTTTTGTAGAATTTCTATTACTTCTTAACTACTATCTACTTCTCATTCAGAAAGAAAAAGAAAATACAAGGAATAGTTGCAAGGTGTAGGTTCATTCCCATTGCAATCTAAGAAATTTTAACAGTTAGAATAAATTTAATAAAAAATACATTTATAATGACTGACCATCTATAATTGAGTCATGTATCCAATTCACTTTTGTTACCAAGACAAGTAGCAGGAATCACCTATTCATATTCTGACTGATTACTTAACAATAATCTTTTTAAAAATGTACTAACACACTTTGATGCAATTGGAAATGACTGAATCAGGGGTATCATCAAACAATGGTATTGTTATACTTTCTTTAATTATCTATATGCCTAAAGATAGTGAGGTCAATTTATATATTCAATCCACATTAATGAAAGGTGGTTGCCTTGCATCAATGTAAGTAGTTTGTTATGCCAACTTTTATTTCTTTACTTATGACTGATCTAAAGCTCAGAAAAATTTAATTATAATTATAAAATTATAATTATATAATTTAATTGTAATTATATGGAATTTAGTTTATAACACTTAGTTTTTTTATGCAAGTTTTCAATTCAAAAATACCCTAGAACTACAAAAGAGGTAATATACTTTTGTAAATGCTGACCTTCTGTCATGGATGGACTTAAAGCCTGGGAAAATTAAACTCCAATGTACCTATTTCCCTATTATATAGACTGTTATATAATCACAAACAAATCCTTCCCAAATAGTACATGATGGGTAATTTATATCACTTTGAAGATGAATGACTGAAATGACCAATGCCCTATAGTCAAAGACAAGCTGTAGTTGAAAAAAGTTAATTTTGTCATTTGTCATCATGAGAGTGAAAGGTAAATGTGGAGAGCCATGGAGTGTCTCCATTAGAGTGTGTTAGAAATGGCTTATTCCAGGGGCACCTGGGTGGCTCAGTCAGTGAAGTGTCTGCCTTCAAATCAGGTCATGATCCCAGTGTCCTGAGATCAAACCCTGCATTAGGCTCCAACCTTGCATCAGGCATCCGTCTCAGTGCAGAGCCTGCCTCTCCCTCTCCCTCCTCTGTCTGCCACTCCTCCTGCTTGTGCTCTCTCTCTCTAGCAAATAAATAAATAAAATATTTCAAAAAGAAAAAAAAAGAAGAAAGGGCTTATGGCAGGACTTGGGCTTGGGTTAGGTGATTTTTAGGAGAGTTCAAGGGAGTAAGGCTTGGCAGTGGACTGGATGCTGTCAGGAATTTAAGGTAATTCTATCATTGGGTATCTTAATAATTCTCATTTGGAAAGTGAGAAGACAAAGCAGGGCTAGTGCTGCAACTGGTAATGAAGTCTCAGTCACTTATAATCAGTCAGACTAAGGATATGAGTGGTCATTTTTGTCATTTGGACAGTGGTATTTTTTGTCTGACTTCATTAGAGTCACTGCTGAATGGTCTTAAATGATGATGTCTTGTGACATGTTTACATTTAACAGAAGAACATTGTGGGCTAGCTCTGAGTCCCAGGTGATCTAGTGACACCAAGGCCTATCTGGTAATTCTAGGTCATTTGCCTATCTGGTAAAGCAGGAGGGGCTGTTTTCCTATTTTTTAGAATATATTAGATAACTTAAAAATATTTCAAACTAAACACAATAATTCAAACAAAAACATTAATTCAAAGTGATACATGCATCCTTATGTTTATAGAAGCATTATTTACAATAGTCAACCTATGGAAGAAGCCCAAATGTCCACTGATAGATTAATGAATAAAGAAGAAATGGTATATATATATATACAATGGAATATTACTTAGCCATAAAAAAGAATGCTAACTTGCCACTTGCAAGGACATGGATGGAGCTAGAGTGTATTATGCTAAGTGAAATAAGTCAGAGAAAGACAAATACAATATGATTTCACTCAATGTAGAATTTAAGAAACAAAACAAATGAGCAAAAGAAGAAAGAGAGAGAGAGAGAAAAACCAAGAAATAGACTCTTAACTGCAGAGAACAAACTGATGGTCACCAGAGAAGGTGGGTGGAGGGATGAGGAAGGTACGGGATGGGGATTAAAGAGGACACTTATCATGATGAAAATAATAAAGACTAAAAAAAATCTTTCAAGTAAATTATAAAATAATGAAACTCCAAGTCAATCCATTTACCAATAGATACAATGTATTTCATTTTGCCAGACACGATGATATATGTTGGATTAGAAGAAGAAAAAAGAGGAGGAGGAGAAAGGGAGGAGGAGGAAGAGGTGGGGGAGAAGGAGGAAGTGAAGTAGACAAAAAAGAATAAAGGGATAGTTTTCTAAAGAGTGTAAGAGAGAGTTGGTGAGAAGGCTTCTGGATGACCCTAATAATCTCTGGCTCCCGATACTCATATTCTTCTGCAATCCCCTCCCCTTGAGTATGTTCTGGCCCCCATGACTTGTTTCTGATGGATAGAACATGACAAAAGTGGTATCATTGTTTTGTTTTTTAAATCTTAATTTTATTTTATTTTTTTCAGTGTTCCAAGATTCATTGTTTATGCACCATACCCAGTGCTCCATGCGATACGTGCCCTCATATATTGGTCTCTCTCTCTTTTTCTCTCTCTCTCTCTCTGAAGAAGAAAGCTACCATGTTATAAGCTTCTGCGTGGAGAGGCCCACATAGCAAGGAACTGAGGGACTTCTCCTGCTGACAGCCAGCAAGGAACTGCAGCTCGGTTCATCAGCCCATGAAGAACCAAATCCTGCCAACAACCATGTGAATGAGACTGGGAACACATTTTCTCCTTTTTAAGCCTTAAGATAATTATAGTTCCTGGTGGACACCTTGATCCCAATCTGATAAAAGACCTTGCAATGGAGGACCCAGGTAAGCTGCATCTGGATTCCTGGTCCCCAGAACCTGTAGAATAAAATGTTGGTTGTTTAAAACCATTAAGATTTAGGATAGTTTGTTACACAGTGACAGATAACTAATACTGGAGATTGGGGCGGATAAGAAGTGAGGTAAGTGAGTCCTGTATCCAGGACATAGATTTTTAAGGAGGAACTTATGTTCCAGGTTGTGCAAGTTCCTCACTCATCCTGGTCCAGCTCTGCAGGAGCTACAGTGCTTGAAAATGAAGCATGAAAGTGACATTACAGAAGGGACAGGAACTTTGGTCATAAATTTACTAAACTATTATATATACATTTGTGATAGTTCAATTCCACTGACAGTACTCTAGGAACTTCACTGAGAATGATAGCTAGTTAGATAAAATAGGAAATAGGAAGTTTACATAGCACTGTACACACCTGTTTTTAGGGAAATTTAGAAAATTTTGTTCTTTTTAAGTTTTTTTCATTTAAACTCAATTAGCCAAGGTATAGTACATTATTGGTTTTTGATATAATGTTCAATGATTCATCAGTTTGGTATAACACCCATGCTCATCACATGTTCTTAAGGTAGGAGGCAGAAGGCAGAAGAGAGATAACTCTTTGTTGCTTAAATGTTGTAAAATATTTGCTGTAGGAGGATTTCTTGGTAATATCTTATATATACTAATTTTATGAACTAATCTCCCTAAACACCCCAGCAGGAAGTAGACGGAAAAAGGATAAAAGCACCAACACAAAATATGAATGCTCCGTAAGGCACAGCAGGAACAACGTGAATGAATGAGTCATTTAAGCAGAACATTAAGTGTGCCAAGAGCCAACTTGTGAAAGAAACTGCTTTTAAGAACTTCAAGATAAAGCTAAATTACGTTCAAATATCAGATCAGGAAATTTTGGTAGTTAAGGAAAAGTAAAAAGATGGAAATATTTAATGATATTTTAATAGAAGTTAATTTTGATTTTAAGTGCTTTAAAAAAACAAAGCTAATTGTTGCTTTTGTAATATATGCCGTTACTGAGCAGGCCAACAGCTCATTATCAAAATTCAAAACATAGAAACATAGAAATTTCAAAACAACTTAGACCAGTTCTTTTCAAAAATTTTTTTTAAAACTTATTTATTTGACAGAGAGATAGAGATCACAAGTAGGTAGAGCAACAGGCAGAGGGAGAGGGAGAAGCAGGCACTCCTCTGAGCAGGGAGCCAGTTGTGGGACTCGATTCCAGGACCCTGGGATCATGACCTGAGTCAAAGGCAGACGCTTAACCGACTGAGCCACCCAGGCGCCCCAGTTCTTTTCAAATTTTAGCATGCATATGAATCACTTGGGAATCTTATTAAAAATAGGTTATAATTTAGTTGGCCTGGGGTAGAGCCTGTGATTCTGCAGCTTAACAATCTCCTAGATAATATCTTTCTAACAAAGCTGCCAGGTGACCACACTTTGAGTTACAAGGTCTCAGAACAATGGTCTTGAAAGTGGGGTCCCAGGAAAAGCAGTATCAGTATTACCTGGGAACTCATTAGGAATGCAAATTCTTGGACCCTAGTCCAGACCACAGAATCAGAAGCTTGAGATATCCAGCAATTTTCAACCTGTCAAAGCCTCTGGATGATTCTGAGACATGTGACGTTGGAGTACCCTGTCTTAGAATATAGTCTTTCTGAACCAGGGTACACATCAGAAAACCCTACAGAATTTTTAGGAAAATGTACCTGCCCAGACCATACTTGGCTTTAAAGAGTCTGAGTAAGCTAGTGGGAGGTGGAGCCTGGAAAAATTTCTAGGTCTCCTTGGGTGGGTAGTGGTGATAATTTAAAACAGAAACAGTTTTATAGCAACTGCATTGGTGTTCAATGACTTGCCCAAAGTTTGGGAATCAGAAGTAAAAGGGCCCTGATTCTCACACCATTTCTTTTCCTGGCATTTCAAGATGATACCAGGACTTTAAATAATGCAAAATAGTCTCTCTTTCATGGAAATGATCCCAGCATGCTGTTGTCTTTCCCTCTTGGATAAAGAAACAGTCGCTCACTCTGACTTGTTGTCTGTGACATAGCTAACTTGGAGGCCTGCTTTAGTCACTTAACTACATTCTCTTTCGGGAGTTTCACATTGAAATTACAACATAGAAATTGAAAAATTGCTTGAAGCAGAGCTGTGACGGGCACCCAGACAAAGCTTTGAGAGGATGGCCAATACAATACACATGCTAGCACAAGTGCCTGGGTGTTATACAAAATGGTTACTTAAATGGTCCCTTATTTTCTAAAAGGTGTTTTAAAAATAAGGTTTTTTTAAATTTTTTAAAAATTCTGGTTATTATTTAAGAGAGATAGTGAGCACAGAGGGAGAAGGAGAAACAGACTCCTGGCTGAGCAGAGAGCTCCATGTGGGGTTTGATCCCAGGACCCATGAGATCCCAGGACCCAGGACCAAAGGCAAATGCTTAACCAACTGAGCCACCCAGGCCCCCTGAAAAATAGGTTATTTTTAGAATTGGCAGTTTATTTCTAATTTCTGAGTTTTATAACTTCTTCAGATTAAAAAATTCTTGATCATATTTTATTACTATGTGGTATAGATTTTTACCTAGCGTGAACTCCTTTGAGGAAGTTCTTAATGTTAGAACAGAAAGCATGTTGACAAGTGTTTATCACTTGCATATATCTTATTCTATGCTCTTAGAGAATTTAAATATCAAATGGTTTTTTTTTTTTCAAATGTATTTAATAGTACCCAGAACTCTTGTGGAATGCTCTTCCAATGGGTATCTCTGGGACTTTTAGAATAACATGAAGGAGGTTTTAGGGAGTGTCTGTCTGAGTCCCTTAGATTCATGGAAAATGGTTCTGAATTTGAGCGATGTTGCCCTATTAAATGACTTTACAATTACATAGACATGTTTTTATTTTTACATTGACAAATGATATTTAGTGGATGAAGGCAGGCAAGGCAAATTTCTGATTTGTCCTTCTGGTTCAGGAAGACTACATTCTAAAACAGTGGTACTCCAACTTCATAATGTCTCAGAATCACCTGGTGGCTTTGACATGTTGAAAATCACTGAACATCTCACGCTTCTGATTCTGTGGTCCGGACTAGGGTCCAAGGATTTGCATTCCTAGTAAGTTCCCAGGTAATACTGATACCCCTTGTTCTGGGACCCTACTTCCAAGAGCATTGTTCTGAGACCTTGTAACCCATGCTGCACTGAGAGAGAGTCGAGCATAATGAAGAAGGATTCCATACCAAATGGCACTCCTTTAACAAACATTTAAGGAAGGAATCATGGATTCTACTTCTTAATCTGAAGAAATGGGGTGGAAGGAGAAGATGCCCTCTGGACATATGGATCTCACTATGAAGTGACACAGGTCGTTCTATCTAGGGAACAGCAACAGATGGAGGCAGTTAAAAGCAAGCCAGTCAAAGGCTTTGAAAATACTCAATGAAAGATCTGTTTTAAAAAGTGCATTCTTCTTAGAATGCTCAGCAGGAAAGATCAACATGCACTTTGATAATGATGTTGAAAGTGTCTCTAACTGAAGAATAGAGGAAAGAAGCCTGGAAGTTAAGCAAATACGCAAGGGACAGGAAAGAGTTTACCCGAACAGAGTCAATGGTATGATTTGTGGCCAAGGAATATGGGGAGGAAAGACAGCTGCAATTAACATAGTCCCATAGGTTTCTTACTGATGGTTTGGTTTTTTTCAGAGATGAATTTTATGCTTTACAGAAGAGCCATTTCCAGCCAGAGGTTAGCTGGTGATCTCACTGCGTAGCTTCTTCCAAATTAAGAATAGCTTTTCCGTGACCTCAGACCTAAGAGCTCTGACCTCAGACCTCAGTTTATAAACAGAAGTCCAGGTGTTGTGCTTGGGCATATATCATGTGTACTTTAAACAATTTCTCAGAGAAACCTGAAACCATCCTCAGCTAAGAGGCACCGTTCTGGAAGAATTGATAAATATTTCCCTTCCTCCTTCCCCTCGTCCTCTTCCTCTTCCTTCTTCTTCTTCTTCTCCTTCTCCTTCTCCTTCTTCTTCTTCTTCTTCTTCTTCTTCTTCTTCTTCTTCTTCTTCTTCTTCTTCTTCTTCTTCTTCTTCTTCTTCTATTTTATTTAACAAGAACATTTAACATGAGATCTATCCTTAACAGATATTTAAGTGTACAATGCAGTACTGTTAACTTAAGGCATAAGGTTGTGTAGCAGATCTCCAGAACTTATTCAGGTCTGCAAAAAACACTAGTTTTCCCTTCCTATATTGCCATGCTATGGAGTGGTAAATTCCTGACTACACATCGCAGAGACAGCCTGGAATATAACTATGCTGTCACATAGAGGGCTGGTTTAAAAAAATTAAGAATAAAATAATAAATGGGTATAATCTTTCTGCTATTTTGTTTCCTGAGGAGCAAGAAAAACAAGGATTTTCTCCTGCAATCTTAATGTTATAGATTCAACAAAGAAACTTTGAGTGTGCAGGAAGGCTGGGCAGGAGAGAAAAAGAGAGAAAGAATCACCACAGAGAGATTTTAGTGTATCTTAAGCAACAATAACAATAATATAAAGTCTAATTGGTTCTCTTTAAGCACCTTTGCCCTTCATCTATACTTTGATGCCCAGTTTAAGGAAAATTGTGTGGTATTGTTTATGAATTTAGGAGACTTTCAGCTTTGGTCTCTGAAATGAAGCTTCAAATGCTTATAGCATCTTGTCTTTTCAACACATAGATGCGTTGTTCAGTAATTCTTAGCAAAGAGCATCTATCCCATCTTATTAGCACTCCATGTATTTTTTTAATTTATTATTTTATTTTATTTTTTATTTTTTTATTGCTTCACATATTTTTAAATTTGTAAAGCGTGCTTATTATTTAGTGTGATATTAAAACACTCATTTGAAATGAGTTGGGGACCCTAGNGCAGGAGAGAAAAAGAGAGAAAGAATCACCACAGAGAGATTTTAGTGTATCTTAAGCAACAATAACAATAATATAAAGTCTAATTGGTTCTCTTTAAGCACCTTTGCCCTTCATCTATACTTTGATGCCCAGTTTAAGGAAAATTGTGTGGTATTGTTTATGAATTTAGGAGACTTTCAGCTTTGGTCTTTGAAATGAAGCTTCAAATGCTTATAGCATCTTGTCTTTTCAACACATAGATGCGTTGTTCAGTAATTCTTAGCAAAGAGCATCTATCCCATCTTATTAGCACTCCATGTATTTTTTTAATTTATTATTTTATTTTATTTTTTATTTTTTTATTGCTTCACATATTTTTAAATTTGTAAAGCGTGCTTATTATTTAGTGTGATATTAAAACACTCATTTGAAATGAGTTGGGGACCCTAGGAGGTCAATTTCATACTAATTACTTTGTCATACACTTCCTTCTTCCGAGGGTGGATGATTTTCACTTCGAAATGAAATTTGTAAATTACTAAACATTTGAAAGGGGTAGTACCTGGAATAATTNCGCTTCACATATTTTTAAATTTGTAAAGCGTTGTGCTTATTATTTAGTGTGATATTAAAACACTCATTTGATATGAGTTGGGGACCCTAGGAGGTCAATTTCATACTAATTACTTTGTCATACACTTCCTTCTTCCGAGGGTGGATGATTTTCACTTCGAAATGAAATTTGTAAATTACTAAACATTTGAAAGGGGTAGTACCTGGAATAATTCACACCTGCTCTGAATGATTACAGCATTTTATATTCAGCAAAGGGAGGCTTGAAGTCCCTGAAATCCAGGCCTAAAATTTTTACTTAATATAGTTCTCTCCATGGGCGCCTGGGTGGCTCAGTGGGTTAAAGCCTCTGCTTTCGGCTCAGGTCATGATCTCAGCGTCCTGGGATCAAGGCCTGGATCGGGCTCTCTGCTTAGCAGGGAGCTTGCTTCCTCCTCTCCCTGTCTCTCTCTGCCTTCCTCTCTGCCTACTTGTAGTCTCTCTCTCTGTGTCAAATAAATAAATAAAATCTTTAAAAGATATATATATATATATATATATATATATACATATATATATATATATATATATTTCTCTCCACACACATCTTTCCAGTTTGTATTCTTAATATTTGGTCATAATAGTTGTATATCTGAAAAATAAAATCATCCATGCACTATTTTTAGGCCTAGAAGGTTTTTTTATGATAAATAAGTGATAAGCACGTAGATAGACAGAGATTTCTAAATACATAGATTTCTAGATATAGAGATGTATCTGTAGCTACATAGATATGTACATGGATAGATGGATAGATGACTGGCTAGAAATATTACCGAATTATCTCAATGGGACATAAGTTAGTAACTTCTCTTCACCTCAAACCAGTGATGATAAATGTTCCAACCATCTTGCCCCCTCTTTAATGAGTTTCTCCTGGTGGAAGTAGCTCTTGATAATTTTCTCAGTGGAAAATAGGAAATGTCATTGTCAGCAGGTGGCACAGGGACCCTCTGTTTGTTTTTTCTTGTAAAGCCCAGGTATAAACTTTCTTCGCAGGTTTTTGGAGGGGGAGGTGGAAGGTTGGGGGTGTTCATATCCAGCAACTGCCTGGGACTGTATGAGTAATTTCAACTAAAGTGGTAGGAGTAGAGAGGCCATTTTCCACCTCTGGTTGAATTTGTTATATGTAACTCAGTTTCACTGACAATACAGCTGGGAGTTTGAGCCTTAATATTTTCCAATGTCTATCTTTTTTTTTTTTTTTTGCCCCAGGGATACAGGTCTGTGAATCATCAGGCTTACTCCAATGTCTATCTTTAATTACTTTAATACTTGGAGAGAGAGAAAGGTAGAGAATTAACTCCCCCCCCATCTCTCATTAAAAGAAGTGTCTTAACAGATTATGGTTCTATTTCAAATTAGGAAATTAACAAGATTTTGATACAGTCAAGTTTATTTTATTTTATTTTATTTTATTTTTTTTTAAGATTTTATTTATTCATTTGACACAGAGAGNTAACAAGATTTTGATACAGTCAAGTTTAGCAGTGATGGTTTATCATTCTTGTATCTCAGATAGAAACACAATTTACGAACAGTTTGTGTTATATGGTCTCTTGAGCTTTTCCCACTAGTCATTTGTTTCAATACCTTTCATAATATCTTCCTTCTTTCATACTATCTTGAGTCAGTTCTTATTTTATTAACTGGCTATAGAGTTNTCAAGTTTAGCAGTGATGGTTTATCGTTCTTGTATCTCAGATAGAAACACAATTTACGAACAGTTTGTGTTATATGGTCTCTTGAGCTTTTCCCACTAGTCATTGGTTTCAATACCTTTCATAATATCTTCCTTCTTTCATACTATCTTGAGTCAGTTCTTATTTTATTAACTGGCTATAGAGTTATTGAATAGACTTGAATCAAATTATGTGGAGCTTGAAAATGATATAATTTTGTTTGACGAGTATTTTGAATTTTTTAGACAAATGAGAGGAAAGCTCTTAAAATTGTTACATACCTCCTGTGTATTGTCATTATTTGCCACAAAAGAAGATTATTAAAATTTTCTTATAAATGCTCCATCTTTATGCTTCTTTTCTATTCCTTGTGAGTCAATTTTTAGCCAACTGAAAAAGAGGGATTATTGTGTAATAGAGAAAGCATGAACTTTGGAGTCAACAAGAGTAAGGGGGGCGCCCGGGTGGCTCAGTGGGTTAAAGCCTCTGCTTTCGGCCCAGGTCATGATCTCAGCGTCCTGGGATCGAGGCCCGCATCGGGCTCTCTCTGCTCAGCAGGGAGCCTGCTTCCTCCTGCCTCTCTGCCTCCTTGTGATCTCTCTCCCTCTGTGAAATAAAAAAAAAAAAAAAAACAAGAGTAAGGGACAGGTGGGGCTAGATAGGGAGACGTAGGGAGCGAGCCACATGACCAGGCTCACACAGGGAACTATGTATTCAAGCTCACAGAAATCCCAGATGTGGAAGGATGCTGAGGTGTAAAAAACCAGAGATAAGGGAATATAATGAGACTATCGAGACTACCTCGTTTGTCTTAAATGTCAGAGAGGAGATATCCCTATACCAGATACAGCTGGACCACTGAAAATTAACAAACTTCAAAGAAAAAGTAAACACAGTGCTCTCAGTGGTAGACATGTCGAGACGATTTAAGTTCTCTAGTCAGTTTTCAGTAAAAGACTGCCAATGAAAGCCCACAGTGGTAACCCATTTGGGATCCCTCTCTCTCTAAAGAGCTTTTTTCTTTCCTTTCTGTTCTCACCTTCACTTAATAAACTTTCCCTGCCCTTCACCCTTTTGTGTCCACCAGCTCCCTTCTTTAAGTCTGTGAGATAAGAACACTGCAATCCTACAACAAATAGATATGTGTAAAAGCCTGGCTTTGTTCTTTATTGGCTCTTTAGCTTTGGGTATGAATTAAGCTGTTCTCAGTTTTCTCACCTATGAAATGGGAGTTACAATATATAGCAGTTAAGGTTGTCACACAAATTAAGCAGAATTTATTTTTCCTCCTCTGCTTATTGTTTCTATTTGTCTAAATCCATAGACTACATCCCTCATATTTCTTACCTTATATATTAAATAATTCTTGAAGTTTACGATAATTATCTTTTGCCTCAGAAAGGCTTTGTACCACAAGAGTGAACCCTGAAATGCTGTGTCTATATTTCGTGTCCCTAAACCAATGGCTTTCATTTACTAATACAGGGCAGACATCTAAGGCAATTATTTCTTTTTCCTAAGAATTCAAAACTGACAGTCACTAGAATGAGTCATCTTCATGTCAGGACCCTAGAAATAACATGAGATCCCTGGAGCTACTTAAGTACATGCCCTTCCTGAAGCCTGGCCATGCACTATTCATGAGCATCTGGGATGCAGTATGGCAGAGCAGATAAGGGCACAGGGCCAAGAGTCGGGCTGTCTAGGTTTAAATCCCAGATCTGCCACTAACTAACGTGTGACCTTGGGAGGCTTATGTAACAGCTTATTGATCTATAAAAGGCATATTATAGTTGTAAATACCTTACAGAGACTATGGGAGAATGCAATAAGGTAATTACATAAAGAACTTAGAATGGTGCCTGGAACATAATGGACACCTACAAGTGGCAGCTATTATTAGGATTCTGGGAGATATTCCAGTCTTCTTCCAATGAACAGCCTACGCTCTTTTATCTTTATTCTTAGATAAAGCATTGTAGGTTTTTCGTTATTGCTTATAACCAAATGAACCTCAACGAAAACTTGGGGAAGGCTGTCTTTGGTATTTTGTTTGAACCAGTTCCATTTATGCCTTGGATATGTTTACTGCTAAAATGAAAATACCACACAGGTCAGAGAGGAGAATCAGTTCAGAACATAATTCAGTTGTCTAAAAGTTGATATCATTCTTTTTATTCTTCATCAATTTAAAATAATGAATTAAAATTTTAAGATGAAAGATAGTTTTTAATGAATGAATACATATTTTGTGATTTTAAAATATAAGTGAAAATTTTATAAATAAATGCCTTTGTCTTTAATAACAATTAATTATGAACATTTACTGTGTGCTTATTATATGTCAGGTCATTGGTTAGGTGTCGAGCATATAGTAGGGAGGAAAAATATCTCTGCCCTCATTTGGCTTGCATTTGAGAGAGAGAATAATAAAACAAATATTGATTATTTAATGAAGTATCAGGTAGTAGTTAAGCGTCAGGTAATGAAGGAAAAACTAAGGTAAGGTAGAGAGTAATGCTCAAGTGATATATTCATCAAGGGAATCAGAAAGACTTTGAAGAAGTGCCATTTAAATAGTTAAGTCCTCAGTATAACAGCTTCCAGTTCCAACCACATCAGTGAAAATGATAAATATTCATCCTTTCTGATGGCTGAGTAATATTCCATTGTATATTGGAACCATATCTCATTTATCCACTCATCTGTCAATGGCCATCCTGGCTCTCTCCACAATTTGGCTATTGTGGACATTGCTGCTATGAACATTGGTGTGTACGTGCCCCTTTGGATCACTACATTTGTATCTTTGAGGTCAATACCTATAAGTGCAATTGCTAGTTCACAGGGTAGCTCTATTTTTAGCTTCTTGAGAAACTCCATATTGTCTTCCAGAGTGATTGTACCAGCTTGCATTCCCACCAGCAGTGTAAGACAATTCCCCCTTCTCTGCAACCTTGCCAACATTTGTTTTTTCCTGACTTGTTCATTTTAGCCATTTTGACTGGTGTGAGGTAGTGTCTTCTTATAGTTTTGATTTGTATTTCCCTGATGCCATATTTGGAATATAAGAAACAGGGCAGAGGACCATAGGGGAAGGGAGGGAAAACAGAATGGGAAGTCATCAGAGAGGGAGAAAAACCATGAGAGGCTCTTAACTATAGCTATGAAACAAACTGAGAGCTGCTGGAGAGGAGGTGTTTGGGCAAATGGGGTAATTAGGTGATGGGCATTAAGGAGGGCACATGATATGATGAACACTGGGTGTTATATGCTACTGACGAACTACCGAACTCTACTTCTGAAACTAATGATGTACTATATATTGGCTAATTGAATTTAAATTAAAAAAAAGAAAAAATATAAACAGCTAAGGCCTATTGCAGTAGGTATCAGGAAGCCTCATTTTATAGATGAGGAATCAGACTGCCCCCACTTCTGCCCTCCCCCCACCCCCAACAGGTCACACAGCTAGAGAGTAAACTGATCAGGCACTGAGCTCAGGCAGTCTGGCTCCAGAATTGACCATTGTTCCATGCAGGAGTGGTCTATGGAAAACAATCTCCAAAGGCCAAAGGAACTGTAAGACCCAAGAAAAAGCCTACCAAGTCCAGCTAGACAAGGAATAGTTTATTAAGAGAATTTATGGGTAGAGTGTGTCTTGGGCAGCTTCCAGAGGAGTAAATATCTGCAACCCCACTTTTCCATACCTGCTTTTATAGCTCTAGAGGCTGGAGGTATTGTTGAGAGACCACCAAGGGGAAACGTTTGAGAATTGTAATAGTAGCTTAAGGATAGATCAAGGATGTTATGCCCCAAGGGGATACTTAAGGATGTGGTTAAAAGAAAGAAAGAATTGGGGATTGGGGCTATACCCCCAGAAAGTTTAAGGTCATAGGGTAGTCATCAGGGAGGATTTGTCCAACATGGTATTAGTCTGGTTTACACAACCCTATTAAAAATGACTCTATATTTTCCAGTGACAAAAGAAAAAGATCACATTAAATTTGTTTTGTTTTCTTTGCTATATAGTTTTTGGCACCACTGACTTTTCCTATTCTTCTGCCTCCATTTCCCATTCTGGTACACTTTTTATATGCATACATATCCTAGAGCAAAATACCAGTATTCAACTGAGTTTGCTAGCTTGGCTGGCAATTAATTTTACCATGTAGTCTACTTTCTGTTCTTTGTCCTTTTAATACATTATAAATCTGAACAGCATGTCTAAAGGGCAGCTAAACAAACCAAAAACAATTTTGTACACTTGCTGAGTCCTGCATATTGCAACCTTTGACTTCAGAAGTTTTTAATATATAATATATTAAACAAGTCAAGGCACAAAAAGTCACCCATTTTATAGTCCTCTATTTAACTCAACGGGAATAGCCCTGGCTTTTCCAAATGTATGCTTTAGAACAAAAAGGGAAATATGTTAATTCATCAGAGTTAGTTGTTTATTTTTGGTAAGTACCAATTCACTATAAATATGGCTTATATTACTTTTTATAAACTACCTCCTCCTGTAAAATATGGCACTGCAGGTCATTATGATTGGAGGTTAAGGAGAGGGGATTGAGCTGAAGGAATATGTTGCTTGCGGAAATGCTTTTGGGTTATAAAAAACAGCTGGATCTGCTTATTTAGTGCATTACTTTTGCTTTCTTATATTACTGCAGGTAGAAATGAGCAAAGACCAAGGGCTCCCCTGAAAGTCCTCTCATCTGGCTGGATTTCTCATCACATTAGTCCTCTCCTATCATATCTTTTCACTCCATGGGCCTTTAACTTTGACTTGAAGATACTGCTTGCTATTTACTATGATATTATTAATACTAAGAAGAAAGAACAAAAATAGTTTTCCCTAATTCAACCTCTATTACAAGTAATTAATCTTTTACGAAAACTCTGCAGGTCAGTATGTGTTATTAGCCCTAGTTGAAGAAATTGAGACAGGTTAAATAATTTGCCCATGCCCACACTGCTGGTACATATGTTAGGGCTCGAAAGGAGGCTTATTGCATGTCAGAGTCCATGCTCCTTCTTCTTAACACACGCGTAGTTACAAATATGTCATGTTTTGTCAGCTAACATTTGCTTGTTATGGTAAAGAACTGAGTCTGAAATCATTCAAAAGTGAGTTCAGCTAGTCTCTCTTCAATAGGTGAGCTTCTATAAATCTTTTTTTCTATCTGTGAAATAAGGACAGTAGTACCCACTTCATAACAGGACTGTAAAAGTTAATGAAATAATTCTTATAAAACATAGTGAGTATCCAATACATTTCTGTAAACGTTAGGATTATTATTTTAAAAATTATTATGATCTCATGTTACTCTGTCAAAAGAACACATCAGACTTTTGCAAATATCTTTGGGCTGATAACTGTCTGTAGTACATAGATCACTCATGAAATATTGTAGCTTACCTATCTGCTATGATAGGGTCAATTGCAAAGCAGAGTTTGAAAGTTTATGATTCACATGTTGTGGTTATTTGCCCCTCACAGAGTTTTTAGAAAATTGTGTTTGAAGGTATCTGTGTTGCCCTATTAATACTCTTAGTTTGAATACCTGGTCCCTATCTTAGAGCTTGCCATTAATTTTAAACAGATTTAATCATTTATAGAAATTTAAATGACATTGGTCAACTCATTCCACACTGTTCAAGAATTGCTCTGAAGAGGCCTACTCTTTGCCAAAGTCTAAAGTGAGCATATTAAAATGAGTAAGTCACTTTCCTTTTCTCTTTAAGCAGTGCTTTTCATATTCTAATGAACATTTTAACTACCTAAAGAATTCTATTAAAATTCAAATTTTAACTTTTAACTTGATATAGGGTAGAGTGTGAGATTCTGAATTTCTAACAAGCTGGCAGCTGCTGCTGCTGGTCTGTGAGCCATAGCTGGAGTTTTAAGATCTTAAGGAGATTACATTTGTGTTTTATAATCAGAGGTAAATTCTGATGCACAATGTTATGTAAAAAAATGCATGATCAATACCGGGTGCATAGGAGATAATTAGGAATACGTTGTTGAGGCAGAAGTTGGTTTTGAATGTCAAGTCATCTTTTACCAATCTAACCATGTAACTGCCAAATAACAATGCCCATTTTTTTTTGACGCATTTGTAACAATGTCTCTATTATTTCTGAGGAATTCTTGGTTAATGCTCTAAATCTTTGTCCTCATAGGTTTTCCTGGTCTGCTTACTGGTGCCTGCAATCTTTCAATAATATACAATTCCTAGGTAGGGGAATACCTTCTAGAAATTTTACATTAAAATTTCACCCAACTGATCAGCCTTAGTAATTTTAAGTAGAGTAACTAAGTGCTTTCATCTAATTTTGATAAGCTTTCTTTTTTTAAAAGATTTTATTTATTTATTTATTTGAGAGTGAGAGAGAGCATGAGCAGGGGGAGGGGCAGAGGGAGAGGGAGATGCAGACTCCCCACTGAACCCAGAACCTGGGCTCCACCCCAGAACCCTGAGATCATGACATGAGCAAAATCAGATGCTTAACCAATTGAACCACCCAGGTGTCCCAAATTTTGATATCCTTTCAATCTTCTATAACATTTCACCTGACTCTCGATGGTTAAAGTCCTAAGATAAATGTGAAACCAGAATTTTGAGAAGTTTGGGTGTGAGATGTGGCATGACAGGAGCAATAAATAATGGCTGGAGCTGTTCAAAGATAAAATAAGCTGGAGGTATCAAGGACATCATCACATTCGTCCAATTTCTGAAGATATTGCTGAGAGATTAATATACCAGAAGGGTAGATATGAAGAGAACCACAGTATTGGCGTCACATGGGGGGATTGTCAGAGAGCAGAGCCTCAGGCACCATCCCAAACCTAGTGAATCAGAGTCACGTTTTGACAAGACCTATGGGTGATGCATTCACACTTTAGTCTAAAAAGCACAAATCTACACTATAGCTACAACTGAGAGATTCCATGATTCTGCTTCGAGTTTTGAATACCTTTGAATTACATATCCAATAGGATATGTAAGTTTATAGCTACACTTGTCTAGATGGTAATGAGCCATGGGATCAGAAATTGACTCTAGCTCTAAACTGGCCCCAAATCCTCATGAGTCCAAAGTATCCTAAAGAGATTGGATTAGTGGGTAGACTAAGTTTCTTAAGAATTCAGCATGCATCAGAATACCTTGGAGGATTTGTTAAAATGCAGAATGTAAGATCTACCTCCAAAGTTTCTGATGTAGGCCTGAGAATTCACATTTTGAATAAGTGTCCAGGTAATGTTAATCCTCTTGATCTAGGGACCACACTTTGAGAACCACTGCCATAAATGAAAAGTTGGCTGTTCTGTTCATTTCAACCTAAGTCAGACAAATCTTGTTCTCAATAAGAATAATGCAGTTTTTCATTTCTAAGGAAAGGAGACTCTTCTAGAGCTAATCTGTGACAGATTCCGATTCCTTCAGGGAATTGAAGAAGAGAATGGCTCCTTCAGATCTGCCTGAAAGTGGAAAAATGTAGACTAAGACCATTAGGATTATGTTAGCATGGACCAAATGAGTCAGTGGGTTTTGTATAGGTTTATTAATTATTGACCCATAAATCTTTGGTTTTCTACCTAGAGCTATACCAGAAAACAAAGAAAAAATTATAAGTTAAAAAGCATGTTTTCTAATAATGTTTTGACTTGGTACAATAAGGGTAAATGAAATGTGTGAACACAAACACTGTATCCTAACTAACAAATTTGGTTCTCAGATGGATATGAGTTAACAGTTTTGAAACTACTGGGGCACCTGGATGGCTCAGTAGGTTAATCATCTGATTCTTGATTTTGGCTCAGGTCATGATCTCAGGGTCCTGAGATTGGGGCCCGTGTTGGGCTCTGCACTCAGTGGGGAGTCTGCTCGAGATTCTCTCCCTCATTCTCCTCTGCCCCTCCACCCCACATGCTCTCTCCCTGTCAAATAAATAAATAAATCTTAAAGCAAAAATTTTTTGAAACTACTTTATATGTTTACTAGGGTTGATCAAATAAACATTTTAGAAAATGAGAGTAATATTTCTGTTAAAGAAAGAAGTTATGAATAAGGAAGGAAGATTAGAATGTGGTCGAATTGGAGTAGGAGATGCCAGTATGAACTAATTATAAATATAAACATAGTTGTGTCTAAGTGCATGTTTTATATACATATCTCCTAGTTCTGTTTACTAAGAGAGCCTAGAATAAGTGAAACCTTAGTAGCAATGACCAACCCTACTGCTCAGATATTGGTTTCTATAAACCATGATCTAATAAAAGGAATCGGGGCTCCATAGAAGACAGGTAGATTCCAGGGCCAGGACATAAAAAGTACAAGATGAACCTAGAACGTATTGTACTGCCAAAAAATAAGGTCGGGCTTAAAAAAAAAAAAAAAGAAAAAGACAGAAAGAAAAAGAAAACATATCAAAGGGCACAGGAGCCAAGCTGGCACAGTTTGAACAGATAATAATCATACTACTACTAATAATAGATATTAACCCAAATAATAAAATAATTCTTTGAGTTTATATGTTATAAATGTATACATCTCATTCTAAATAAAAGCATACATACTACGTTCATACATGGGAGACAAGGGATAACTCTTCCTTACAGAGAAATAATTATAATTAATAAATGTAGAAAGACTGAGGGAAATAAAAACAATCATCATTAGAACATCACAGTAATAATTGTTGCAAGCAGGAGCCACCAATGATAGCTAAGATTAGTGAATAAATTTGGGTTGCATAATTTTCAAAGACATTGTCCAAAAAAATTTATTAATTTCAAAGGACAATATAGTAACTTTATAGTGCAGAAACTCCGCAGACTCCATTTGACCAAGAGATCAAGGTTAAAATTGCCAGTATTAAGAGATACTGAGATCATGGGCTCTTTGATAAGATGCACTGCGTAGGAAACATTACATCTGTGACATTCTTCCCAATTATATGTAACCTGTGACTAATCATGAGAAACATATTAGACAAATACAAATTGAAGAATAGTCTATAAAATAAGTGGCCTATACTTTTCAAATTCAAGGTCACTGAAGACAATTAAAAACGAAAGAGTCATCACAGTTTGAGGGTGATTAATGAGAAATGTCTACTAAATACAACGTGGGATCCTAGACTAGATCTTGGAACAAAATTAGCAAAAACGATAAATAAATAAAAGTGAAATCTGAATAAAGTCTGGAGTTCATCTAATAGTATTATACTGTTATCTTAGTTTTGATAATTGTGATATCATCTTATAAGATATTAACATTACAGGAAACTGAATGAAGGGCATTCAGGAACTCTCTGTAAGTCTAAATGAACTCAAAATGAAACGTTAAACACAATAAAAAATACAGAAAAAGTAGAACTGACCCTCATTCCAGTTCCATTGCCAGAGTAGCCACACCTTTCATTCAGGGCATGTCTTTATAGGCATTGTGATAACTTCTTTCATAATAAAGATTAATGAAATAGTGAAAAAAATGGTGTCTGATGTCAAGCATCTTATAATTAGTTTAGAAAACATACCTGTTGGAAGTTACTAGAGGATAATTACCCGGCAAAGTTACAAAACCTGTACAATGACAAAGGATTTAGTATAAACTAAATGTTCCATAAAACTGCTCACTTGGTGTCGAGTCCTTTGGTGAATTGTAACCATCAGAGGGACTTCCGCTGGATTCCCCTTGTGGCACTTTCTTGCTTTGCTCTCTCAGCGCACTGCTTACGGCTTCCAACGCCCGCTAGCTCCTTCCTGAAGCAGAGCTGAATTATGTGAACTAATTTACTTGAAATCCTTCTGGGATACATGATGAAATGCTTATTAGGAATATTTTATGTACAGAAATTTCATTATATAAATTACTTAAATTAATTAAAATAGAGAAACCTAATGACTAATGTTCAAAATCCATTAACTAATTGAGAGAGACAAATGAATTCCCATGCCTTTCTACAGGCTCTCCTTAATGCTGCTAGCAGTCAGTAACGTTGTTTATAAGAGTTTAATTTATCTTGAAAAAAAAATGACCTTTCTTTTTCAGTCTTAGGCAGAGCCCACTTTTGACTACCTTTTTCAGTGTCTCCAAGTCTAAATGATTCAGATTTTGAAAACCTACCATCTGTTAACAAATAATGTTCTCAACATGAAGGCAGTGATTATGTTTGTTGCAATTTCACAAGACAAGAAACCAAGAAAAATATAAGAATAGAAACCAGAGAAGAGCAAATTCTAAAGGAAAGAAAGTATATGAAATGAAAAAGCATGAACAGACCATATTTGCTGCCAGGGGATTAAGGGTAAAAGAATGTGAAGCAAAACTGTGGTTAGTTGAAGTTGTAAGAGAGAAGAAGAGAGGGAGAATGTTACAAAGGTGAGCTTTTATTTTCAGTGGGAATTACTGGTGCATTTCATTCAATACGATGTTAAATATAAATCTTTTGAGGCTCTAGAAATAAGATTCTGGGCAAGGTCTGATTGATCCTTAGTATCATAGACATAAAGATGATCTCTTCAGAACATAAGCAAAGAATCACAAAATACTATAGATGAAAGGAAATTCAATAAACTGTGTATATCCAACTGTATACAGTCTATTAAGTAAAGCTTAGATACAGTAATAATAATAAAAATGCTTTTACTGGGATCAGGGTTTGTGTTTTGAATACCTTGTTCTCTTTTATTCTTGACCCATCTCTACTACACTGATGAGAAATCCGAAACTTCCATGTTGTCTTCATCACCATAAAGGCTTCTCAACTGTATCTCCCACAAAAATAGGCCCACCTTAATATTTCCCGGGATCCAACTCGTTTCTTTTTTGCTAAATGTGTTCAAATTCAACTGGGCCCTTGAATTTATAATTCCAACATTGTTCATTCAGTAACAATAAATGTTTCTGGGTGTTCTTTGTGCAAAGCCCCAGGGATAGAGTAGTGAGAGAAGAAAAGAACCCAATTATTGTGGGGCTTACAGTTTAGTGTGGAGAGCATAATACAAATAAGTACATTTATAACATAAGGCCCCCAAATGATCATTGCTATGAAGACTGTAAAATAAGGTGATATGAAGCAAGTATTTGGGGGAGGAGTGCCTTTAGAAAATGTGTGCATGGGAGATGTCTTTGAAGAGGTGGGTTTGGAACTGGCTTCTCAAGGTAATAAGGAACCAGTAAGACAAATAATATAGGAAGATTACTCCAAACAGAAGGACAGAATATGCAAAAATGTTGTAGTATAAATGAGGCTAGGGTATCTGAAAGACAGACAGAAAGCCATTGTGGCTGGAAGTTGGGAAAAGGTAGAAGGAGTAGTAAAATATTTAGTTGGAACGGTAGGCAGGGCCTTGACACCACAGTAGAAATTTGCATTTTATTTTAAGGATAATGGAAAGTTTTTAGAGGATCTTAATAGAGGAATGGTGTGGTTTGATTTTCATTTCAAAAGATTACTTTGTCTAAGGATTAGGAATAGATCTGGATGACCAGAGGGTAAGCAGGAAAAAAGGACTATTGAGATGATCCATCTGAGAGATGACACAATTTGGGAAAAGATAGTTTTAAGAGAGATGAAAAAGCATGCAGGACTCTGGGGTATATTTTGGAGGCAGTGCCAATAGGATTCATTAACAGGTAGAATGTGGGAATGAAGGGAAGAGGGAATGAAAGTTGATTCTCAGGTGTTTTGTCTTGAGCATTAGGGAAGAAAGTAAACATTTGTGGGAATGGGGGAAACTGGGAGAATTAGAGACAGGTTGCAAATCAAGGCCGAGAAAAATAACTTCCTGCTATTCTATTTTCTTTCCCTCACCACCCATCCTTCAATGCCCACTCCTTAGTCAACGCTGACACACTTCCTCCACCACTCAGAACAAGACCAACTGGCATAGACTCCCTCATATCCATTTGCCTCCATGGTACTGTCATCTTCTTCAGTCTCATGATAAAGGGTATCTCTCTGACCCTAAAGCCAATTGTTCATCTTTACAATTGAGCCCAGCATCACCAAACTTCATGGAACATTTTCCCCCCAAATATATCATTTCCTTGTCTGGTATTTTTCATTTTGCTTCTTTAATGAATTGTTCCCTTTTACATTCAAATGTTTATAAGTACCTGCTAATGTGGAAAAAAAAAAGTCTTCTCTGGATTCTTCTCTTTAGTTATTATACTTTTTATTAACATTTTAAAACATGGGCATAAGGCCCTCTATTTGCCTCCATGTGTGACTTAGTTGTTGCTCTTGTTCTGAGTTGCGGGAGATTGTGTTAAACATAAGGCATAGTTTTCAGTACACAATCACCAATGGTCTCATTTATTGGTTTGTTTGTTCCATATTCCTGTTTCCCCATTCCCTACTCCCATTCCTCCTTTTCACGGGCAATCATTTTAATGATTTGATTAATGATTTGGCTAATGGTTTGATTTTAATGATTTTTAATGATTTGATTAATGTTTGACAAATACATTTTTTAAGGCTTTTGGTAAGTACTTTTATAAAATGTTTTTTGTGTATTGAATGTATTATAATTTGCACAATTGTACTATGCCTTAAATTTCATTTCATTTTTAAGGTGTGTGTTTTAATGTATCCATGTTGCTATATGTGCATATCATCCACTTTTTTCTAATTGTACCATATTAGGTGGATGCGGAGGTTGGTTTCCTTTCCATTGCGGCAAATCAATGTTACCATGTATATCCTCACACCTGCCCCTTATGAGCCTGTATGAGAACTGCTTTGAGCTACACAACCAGGAGAAGATATGCTAGGTCTTGATATACAGGCATACTTAATTTGAATGAGTGCTACCAGTTTCTTCCACAGAATAGTCTCCAGGCCACACATCTATAAGCAGTGCACGGGATCCTGGGTAGCCATATCTCTACTAACACTTGCCATTATCCAGCTTTCTAGTCTTCTGCCACATTGGTGGGTGATATCTTATTTTTGTTTATTTTTTATTTATTTTTTTACTTATGTGTTTGAGGATCTCTTTGTATGCTTGCTAGCTTTTGAAGATTCCATTTCTTGAAACTGCCTGTTTATAGACTTTGACTAATTTTCTATTGGTTTCCTGTCTTATTGCTTATTAACATGAAGAAATTCTTATATATTCCAATATTATTTCCTTATATTTGGAACATAAATTCTGCCAGTCTTATTTTTTTCATGCTATAGAATTTTATTAGTTAATATTCTTTTAATATTTAATATTTTAACTTTACTAATTTCAATATTTATATCTATGTTCACAAACAGAATTATAATTCTCCTGTCTTGCAATAACTTAGGAAGTTTTAGAATCAAGATTGTTTGGCCTTAAAAATGCCTGTGTTGTCGATAGATTTAATGCAGTCCCTATCAAAATCTCAGTAGCATTTTTTGGTGTATGGAACTAGAAAAATGTATCCTAAAATACATATAGAATCCCAAAGGAACTCCAAATAGCCAAAATTATCCCAATCATGAAAAAGAGGAAGAGGGGTGCCTGAGTAGCTCATTCAGTTAAGCATCTGACTCTTGGTTTCAGCTCAGGTCATCATCTCAGGGTAGTGGGACCAAGTTCTGAATTGGGCTCCATGCTCAGTGGGGAGTCTTGAGATTCTCTCTCTCCCTCTCCCTCTGCCCCTTCCTCCTCTCTCTCTCTCAAACAAATGAATAAATCTTAAAAAGAAAAAGAGGAACAAAGATAGAGGTCTAAAATTCCCTGATTTCAAAAATTATAACAAAGCTACAGGTATTCTTTCCTCTTTAAGGCTGAATAATATTCCATTGTTTATATACACCACATTTTGTTTATCTATTCATCTGCTGATGGATTCTTGAGTTGCTTCCACTTTTTGGCCATTGTAAATAATGCTGCTATAAACATAGTTGTATAAATAGCTTTTCAATACCCTGTTTTTAATTCTTTTGAGTATGTACCCAGAAGTGGAATTGCTGGAGTGTATGGAGCTCTGTTTTTAATTTTTGAGGAGCTGCCATGCTGTTTTCCATAATGGCTGTACTGTTTTACTCCAAATTAACTTTTTTCAACTGTTATCTTTTTCAAATCAAATGTTTCCTCTTGTTTCTTCTTTTATTGTCTCATATCTGTTTCATATCATTAATATGCCTTATTTTTTGGCCTATATTAGGTAGGACTTATGCTAAATTGTTGATTGAAAAATCCACTAATTATGATCCATGTGGCATATATTGTTCTTCATTTATAGTAGTTGTACTCCTCCAGTCTACAGATAGTTGGGCCTGTAAATGTGTTTTATAAGGTGTTTCAGCTTCTTTCTGATAATGTGTGTTGGACAAAGGCTGAAAACCAGGTGAATACTGTACTCTTCCTGGTAATTCTAAGGAAAGAAAAAGGGATAAACCCTGAGAAAAAAAAGTGCCAGATCCCACAGTCCATGGCCAGGATTTCACCTTGAGAATCTTAGGGAAACTATTTGCAGAGTACTTCCCTTTGGGTGCTTAGAGTTGGAGAAGAGAGAAGAGTATGTGCCCAAGGCTACTTATCAATCCGTTCACACTTGTCTTCATCAACTCCTTACCTGTGGTACCAGCACCCAGGCCATTACAAGTCAAGGTGCCAGGGAGGCAGGAGTAAAACTTTAAAACTTCCCTTCAAACTCTGCTCTCAGTTCTGCCTCCATCCTTCAACTTGCAGGTGCACAGAAGCACCAATATGATTGTTGAGACCTAGGTCTGTTGCTAGAAGAAGGGGGTGGGTGAGAGAAATATACTCACTGCTCTGGTAGTGTTTTCTCTCACACCAGTGAATCCCATATTATCCTATACCAGGCCGGACCATGGAAGCCTCTTAGTACCCTGAATGTATCTTTAATCTTCCATTACCTAAAAACCAAAAACAATTGACAGATTGAGTTCCCTTGGAGGTTTCTAATAACTTCTCTCATTGATTACCTAAGAGGGGCTATGGGTGGTTTAAGGGAGCAAAGGAAAGTGATGCAGTTGGGCAGACATCAAGAAACACATTGTAACATGGAGGAAGGGCTCAGAAGAGCTACGATGGGATTGCCATTTGGTAAATTTGACACTGGAGGAAACACAATTAGTGGGGTTTCTCCATCTGGTAAGCACCTGCATGGGTTGGGATAGAAACCCATGAGGTCAAAACAACTGTGGTCAAAAATCAAAATAACTGCAGTCAAAATCAAATTGGGCTTTTTATACTAGAACCAAATATTCTAAATGTTAATGACTTTTATCCCTTGGTGGTAAAATTATGTATTTCTTTTCCTTACATTCTTCAAACATTATGGATTTTCAAAATGCTCACAATGAGCTTCTCTCAAATGCATAAATAATAAAAAATGCATTTTAAGCTGAAGATTTGTAGCTTTCCCACAGTTCTCTTTATTAAGTGAACCAGGAAAAATTTTCTTCTCTTTCTGCCAAAGCAATTACAAGAGATGCTTGACTATGTAAAAAAGAAGATAAAATTAGCCTTTAGGAAAGTATGAGAAAGAGTGTGAGTTTTTGGCCAAAGAGGAATAAGTTAAAGAAAAGAAACTAGCCTTGAAGAGGGTAGACAGAAATGGTTTCTGTCCATATCAGGCTGAAATGATACATAGCTGATCTAACTGTCAGATTGACTGGATAAGTTAACTATGAGTACTTTTAATGATATCTAGACAGGGAAAAAAATTTGGCATAATCTCTCTCTATAAAATAGAAGCTATTTTTCAGTGAATTTTGACATTACCTTGTGCTTGATCAATTTAACTAAATATATAAGGTCTTCTTTGTATTTAACATAAAGTACTTATTTCCAGTATTGATAAAGGACCTACCTGACGATAAAAAGAACTTGTAAGGTAGAAATTGTTTTGGTCATTAAAAAGGGACTAAAGAATGACTCATAAGTTTAATGTAATAATAGCTCTTCTACATTTTTCTAAATGGTAGAGACTGCTTCTTTAAAAGAAAACATACTTAGAAAAAGCCATTTTAAAAAGTAATTAAATAATCATATGACATTTTAATTTTTTATTTTTGGTAGGTGTTAGTATTATTTCATTATTCTTTCTTGTATCCGCAGTTCTGAATATGTTCTTCTGTATGTGAATCATATAGTTGCTATTTTACTTAATCAACTAATTAGTTTATTTGTTTATTAAAAGATTTTATTTATTTATTTGACAGAGAGAGACAGAGTGAGTGAGAGAAGAAACACAAGCAGGGGGAGTGGGAGAAGCAGACTTCCCGCAGAGCAGGGAGCCCGATGCGGGGCTTGATCTCAGGACCCTGGGATCATGACCTGAGCCAAAGGCAGACGCTTAACAACTGAGCCATCCAGGCACCCCAATACTTGCTATTTTAGTTGATGAAGAATACACCTGCCATATGAACCAGCCATTCGACTCCAAGATATGCCCAAGGTAAATCAATGCATAGGTCTGTACAAAGACATGTACACAAGTGTCATAGAGTTGTATTTGTAGTAGCCTGAAATTGCAAACAACTTAAATGTCTCTCAACAGGGTCAATCAACTGTGTATGGGCTGGTATACTATTCAGCAATAAAAATAAACTATTGAGACATACAAAAACACAGATAAAGCTCAAAATAAGTGTGCTGGGAAAAAAGCCAGACAAAAAGTGTGCATGCTGTATAATAACATATATAAACAATTGAAGCTAATCTATTGTGGCAGAAAGCAGAGTGGTCATTGTCTAGGGATGATGGAGGTGAGGGAGGGGTGGGAAGAAGGATGGATTAGAATTAGCTTTATGAAGTGCATCTCCTTTGTTTCTCTGGACTTCATCTGTGTTGACTTTCTACTTTGCTGACATTGAGTTAGCTGTTATAGGTTTAAATCTGACATCCTCACAAGAAAATATCTCTTCTTGTGTAACAATCTTAAAAGAAAAGAATTTATTCCCAAATCCCTAACAAACTTCCTGGGGTAGAATGTTTGGAAAAATAGCCACAATTGCTCTATTCTGTGTCCATGGGTCTTGCAATGTGAGCTCTCAGTTACTTCCATCAAGAGATGGATGCTAATTTCCCACCCATGAAATCTGGGTTTGCCTTTTTTCTTGCTTTAGCCAACAGAATGCAGTGGAAGTGACACTGTGCCCTTCTGATCTTAGGCTTCAAAAGGCTTTTTTATGCCATTGCTTTCTCTTGCAAAACTGTTCAACTTGAACAACCTGGGCTTGTGTGCTAGATGAGAGACACATGGAGCAGAGATGAATCTTCACAGCTGAGACCATTCTAGACCAATCATGAATGCCCAGCAAGTAGGCAGTTCTCCACAAACACATAATTGAACCTAGCTGAGCCAGAAGAATCACCAGCAAAGACAAGCCCAAATTGCTAACTCACTGAATTATGAAGTAAGTAAATGGTAACTGTTAAACCTATCAAGTAGGGTGTTTCATTACACAACAAAAGCTAGGCAATCCACATCCCTCCACATCCTTTGGCCTGAGAGGGAGTGGCTTTGAGAACAGATGGGCTAAGTGAAGAAGAGGGAGAGGGCTGGAAAAAGAATGGCTCCCTTAGGAGAAAAAGGAGGAGGATATTGGTAGGCAAACAATCATGTGTATTTTAGTAACTCATGCCTTGAAAATTAAAATAGTACTTCTAGGTCAGAGGAGCATTGCACACAGTGATGGGTTTTAACTAAAGAGCCATTGCTTACAGCTTTTTATGAACGAGGAGGAAATAATTGAATTTTGCTGGTTGTATTTGTTCAATTTAATTCTGACTCACTCATTAGGGGAAAAAATGTGCTTTGGGCTATTTTGCAAAACCTAGTACTGGGGATTATAATTTCCTTTACTTTGTTTATGAAGTTTTAACTTACATAATTCCATGAAAAAATTACCCAGCAGATGTGTGTTTTCTACAGAATTCCATAGGGCTTCCTAATATAAGGCACATTTCTTTTTTTTTTTTTAAAGATTTTATTTATTTATTTGACACAGAGCAAGAGAGAGATTACAAGTAGGCAGAGAGGCAGGCGAGAGAGAGAGGAGGAAGCAGGCTCCCCGCTGAGCAGGGAGCCCGATGCGGGCCTCGATCCCAGGACGCTGAGATCATGACCTGAGCCGAAGGCAGAGGCTTTAACCCACTGAGCCACCCAGGCGCCCTATAAGGCAAATTTCAAATTGATTTTAAATTAAAGCCATTTAAAAGAGGAACAAAACTTGTATGCATATCCCTCCTGTCAGAATTATCAATAGAGTGTAGGGAGACATAATAAAATGAAAGTAAAAGACTACTCTTCAGTCCATAGGAAACCTATAATTTAAGGTATCATGTCTTCCATTTGCTTTCAGAAGGTGTGATTATGATGGATTGTGTTTCAAAGCAATTATAAAGCTTCCATCAGCTGCATTTACATGGCTGATTATATGAATCTTGTCAACCTGGCCAGCTATATTATTGCTGAAAAAACGTGAACACTCATATACAGAATTTTTTTTTTAAAGGGCATGATTATGTAGCTAAGGAGGCTCCTATTTTCAGCTTAGATCTGTTAGGATGTTTCAGCTGGACAATAGTGTCTAAAGCAAGATTGATGCCTCTTCATAGCACAGAACAATAGAAAGTCACAGGGTTATACACTTTGTTATTATATAAATTCAAGCCTCGAGTGAGGATTATATATTCTCTGTGCTTGTTCTTCCCCTTGAGGATTTTCTTTTCAGATGGGGGAAAAATACATCAGAAAAGGTTTTCCTTTAAACTCTCATGGAAAAAAAATCAATAAATAGCTCAGGTACAGTTTTCCACTGACATCACCTATGTTTCTTGAAAATCACACATAACATTTATCACTTTAAAACATCCAGGGGTTACAATAGGCTTAAGTAACATATAAGATATGGGTGAATTGTCTGTGCAATGTCTGGGACAGAAAACCAGGGGACCATCAGGATACAGGCGTTTGTGCAGGAAGGTCGAGTAAGGAACAGGGCCTCCTTACCAGAAGCCTAGTGAGGGTCATACATTAAGCAGAAACAGGCAAGAGAAACCACAAAGAGCACACACCAGTAAAGGGGGAGCCAGGGGTTAATTCCAGACACAAAATTAAGAGCCAGGATGTTACAAATATCTTGGGGCCCCACTCTGTTTTGTGGTTTGGTGTGTCTTGGGAAGACTGTGTGTGTGTGTGTGTGTGTGTGTGTGTGTGTGTGTGACAGAGAGAGAGAGAGAGAGAGAGAGAGAGAGAGAGTAAGGGAGAGAGGGTGGGGGAAGACCAGAAGTTCAAACAAACAGAAATTACTTGGTCTTTAGAAATTGACGTGGCTGGTCAAAGGAGAAGAAACACAAGGCATCAACAGCAAAAATGATCTCAGTAACAAACTCTTCCTTGTTTCGTTTTAGAGGGGTTCATATTCTTCCTGTGAAGACAAGAGTCAACACCAAACGAGGTGGTGGGGCGGGGGGAGGTGGAATACCACTAGGTTAAAGTAAATGAGAATGTGAACAAACAGCGTACTGCATAAGTGTAGGCAGTTTCCGGTTTAGGAGAAATCAAAGGCCACGCTTCTTTCAGCTTCTCTCCCATTTCTCTTCATTTTTTGAACCTCCCTAACCAGTGGTATGTTTCAACTTTTCCTCACTGGATGCCTAGTTTAGTAATGGACTTTCTGCTCCTCCTATACCCTCAGAGCCATCAGAAGTTGCTTAGAGACGGAAGTGAACGATTCTGCAGGGAAACATGTATTTGGTACCGGTGTAACACCATAGACTGCTACACTCATTGTATAAAACCTCTATGGCTTGTTCTAGCTTGTTCACATTGACATTTCATCATTGGTGAATAGTCTTGGATGTAAGAGAAGCATATGAGGTCTTCCCAAGACATTGTGTAGACAGCCACCTACTCCACTTATGCAAAATGTTTAATTGAATTCAATTCATTTGAATTGATGCAATTCAGTTGAGTTAAGCAAATTTTTTTTTTATCATATAGATCAGGGCTTATAAATAAACCTGCATGCCTTTAGGGGTCAGGCAAAAAACACACACACATATGAGGTGACCAGGTATGATAATACATTCACTTTGTATAAATAGGTGAACCTAATGCAGATATTATAGATAGATATTATGTATCTATAGGACACACATAAATGTGTATAGGTATGAACATACATATAATATGTATTCTATATAATCACTTAATGTAAATAGAGATAATAGTTCACCAGGTATGAGAGTGAACTGGAGAATGAAGTTCCTCTGAAAGTCACACAGACGTATTTTGTTAAAACTCCCTTGTTGAGGTTGGATTTGACCCATGGGCCTCTAGTCTGACAAATCAAAATTCTGATAGTTATTGGAATTTCTAGCATATTTTAGTAACACATGGATGTACCCTGTTTCTTTTTCTTTTATAGAAAAACCAGGAGGAAATGCAATATAAAAATATAGACTAGTGAAACATTTGCCCAACTGTATTCCATGGAATTCTGATTAGCAGGATGTTTATAGGGATTATAAGTCAATAAGAACTGAGTTTCTAGAATGGTGGAGACATGTAATACACATGTACAAACAAAAATACAATACAGTGTGAGACAGTGAAGAGTGCTATGAAGAAAAATGCAGCGGGGAAAAGGAACATTGTAGGGTACCTGGGTGACTCAGTGGGTTAAAGCCTCTGCCTTCAGCTTAGGTCATGATCTCGGGGTCCTGGGATTGAAGCCCACATGGGGCTCTCTGCTCGGCAGGGAGCCTGCTTCCTCCTCTCCCTCTGCCTGCCTCTCTGCCTACTTATGATCTCTCTCTCTCTCTGTCAAATAAATAAATATAAAAAAAGAAAAGAAAAGAAAAGAAATGTTGTATGCAAAGGGTGGTGCTAAGGTGATATTTTTGATAGGATGTTCAAGGCTCTCTCGAGTTGAGCTTGGATGCAGACATCTAAATGAGCAAAGACTTAGAAGAATGTTCCAGAAAATTAGAAATGACTAAGTGCCTGAGGCTGGAGTGAACATGGTTTATTGGAGGGATAACAAGAAGGCTATAGTTATAGCTGAGTGAGCAGAGGAACAGCTATAACACCAGATCAGAGAGTGGGCAGGCTGCATTATTTAGGGCCTTGGAGGCCAGGGTAATGATGTAAGCTTTATTCTAAGACTCCATGAAGCCATTTTGATCATGAGAGGGTTCTATACTCCCTTAGGTTATAAAAAGCATCATGTAACTGCTTTGTGTATTTGAGAGTCAGAACAGTCAAGTATTGAAGCTCTGAAACCAGTCACCATGGATGCCTGGCATCTGAAATCTCCCGTCTCATGATCCTTCACCCTTATCTAGACAATTATTAGGTGTTTTTACAACATACACAATGAACACATAGGTATATTAATGATGAGTGAGCTGCTATACACTTGTAATTTAGGAACCGGTTAAATATAACCAAAGGAATGAACCTGTAATTGTGGAGATGAGTAAAGGGAGAATTGTAGTATAGGAAAATCTCTTCAGTTTCCCTGAGAATCTTATCATTCACACTGACAGTCTTAAGACCAGTTTTGGAATTGCTAGTATCTCCTTTAAGCTTTTCAACTCCAAAACGTCGAAGGAAGTGCAAAGATCAATGTATTAGATCAGTTTCTCAACTTCAGTACTATTGACATTTGGGGCTGGATTATTTGACATTCATTGCTCTGGGGAACTGCCCTTGTATTTGCAGAATGTTTAGGAGCATCTCTGACCTCTACTTATTAAATGCCAGGAGAATTCTTTCTCCTTGCCACCCCCACGCCTCAAGGTCCAGTCAAGACAATAGAAAATGTCTGTCAACATTGCCAAATATCCTCCGAAAGAAAAGTTGCCTACTGGGAGAACCACTGTGTTCAATGATAGGAGTAGTCTGTACCGAGTCTTTTCTAACAACTTAAAAATATATATGAACATGTGCAACAGCATGTGGAAAGCAAACCTGTACTGAAAAGCATCCTAACCAAAGCACTGCTGGGAACCCAAGGCAGATTGCCAAGTCTTTGCATCAAGGTCACACCCAGCTCGTTGAATCTTGACAAAACCTGCTTGAACTATCTTTTAGTCTAATTCAAGTGGTTCCTATGGCTCAAAGATAGCTTAAGCAGAAAGATGACAAACCTGATGTCTTCACCCAACTAGTAACTTGAGGGGTGGAGGCGAGACTCAGATCTGCCTGACTCCAAAGCCTATTTTTTTCCCCAATACATTATGCTGTGTTCTACCAAGAAAACCAAGGATTTTTTTTTATAGTATGATCTGGACTACAGTTTGAAAAATTAGATAACTGTTAGCCACTTCTTTCACAATGAATTTCTTTTTCTCCAAATGATTGTGATCGTTATCATTAATAATAATTATTATTGTAATAAAATTCTAATAGCATCAAGTGGCATATGTCGAGGACTTACCATGTGTAAGATGCTGTGAGAAATGTTTTATGGGTATGATTTGAGTAAATCCTCATAATAAACAAATGAGCTAGATTCTATTATTATCACACTTTATAGATAAAAATTATAATTAGGCAGAAATATTTTCTAAATAAAATATTTACTAGATAAAAGAAATATTTATTAAATGACTGGCCCTTCATTAAATCCTTCATATTTATTTAGTCTTCATAACACTTTTATGAGACACAAAGGATTTTCCTTTCCATTTTGCAGATGACCAGACTGACAGAAAAAAGAAGTAACTACTCAGAATCTTGGAAGTTATGTAGCTGGCATTCAAATCTATCTTTGTCTGACACCAAATCTAGTATATAACTTTCTAAATATTTGTTATTCTTTCTTGGTATTAGCAGTACATTCAAACATTAAGACAATTGTGAGTGGATATAAATGCCTTTCCTCTCACAAAGAGCTAGCAGTAAATACTTTCCAAGTGATTTTTTTCTTTTTCACATTAAATCTCTGTATAGAAACATCTTTCTTAGAAAGGAGTTCTATCTTTGCATGATTTCTTCCTTTTCCCCCATACTCTCCTGCCTCCCCCGACCAGGGGCTCAGAGTACAGAGTGCAGAAAGTGCGAGGACACAGAATAAAAGGAAATGTCAACCAGTAAGAGTTAGACTTCGCTTCCTGTCAGCAAGTACAAAAGGTGAAAAGTGACATTTGCTTTGGCAAGCCAGAAATGCTTATGTTTCTAGTCACACTCTGTCCCCTCTTCGAGGCTTCATCTGAAAGTGTCCCCATTAGAAGCACAAGGGAGCAGCCAGCCAAAGAACACATTCTCCCTTTAAATACGGGGTGCTGGAACAGATGCTAATTTATTAAACCAAGATTGAAGCTTGATCCTTTCTGTCTCATTGAAATATTTTGACAATGATAAAAATACATGCATTTGACTTGTCACTTATCATTCAAGATCCCTTCTGTCATGCCTCATAGAGACTGCAAACTCATAGGTACTACAGCAGGAAACATAAAAAGGGTTTGTATTTTCCATTCTAGAGGCGTTCTATTCAAATGGACTGTGTACAGGGCATCTGGGTGGCTCAGTGGGTTAAGTGTCCGCCTTCAGCTCAGGTCATGATCCCAGGGTCCTGAGATTGAGCCCCGAGTTAGGCTCCTTGCTCAGTGGGGGGCCTGCTTCTCCCTCTCCCTGTGCTGCTCCCTCTCCTTGTATGCATGTGCTGTCTCTCCCAAATAAATAAATAAAATCTTAAAAAAAACAACAAATGGATAGCCTAAAAATCTGCATATATATAGCTTATGACACATGCCCTCATGTTCTAATATAAGAAAGATGGCTGCTTTGGCCAGTGACAAACCATGATTGATAAGTAGTCAGAGTCCATTTATTAAATCATTGATTGTAAAACGAAATGACCACAGAAGGCAGATGTGTAACTGAAATGGGTAAATTGGGACACCATAAATGATGGTAGAGAATGGTCGGGAGTGTGGTCTAAGTCAGTACATATGTTTTCTCTGAATCAGGTGCTCACGATTCAACGCTAGTAGGATTTTGCTATGCAAGAATGTGGGCTCTGTGTTGCCAGGTTTCATGATTTATAAGAGGGACCGGAAATCCTTATTTTCAAGTTAAATTTTCTGACTTTAAAATGTTGTCATATTTCTTTCTCTTTTAAAAAATACTATTTATGGTGCTCATATGTTACTTCATTTGTAATGGATGGATATTGATTTTAGAATGTAGGAGCTTTGTGGTAATTTGCACCCTGCTCTATTTAGGGAAGCTTTTATAGAGGTTTGATAAACCTCAGTATTTGAACTCACTTGACTGGGCATCACTTGGGAGTGGAGCTTGTTACAAACTCATAACCAAAGAAATTCCAATTTGGTGGGTTGGAAGGAAGGCCCTGGAATTCTGCTGTGGATGACAGAGTAAATATACTTTAAGCACTATCTTAAAAAAAGTGAGAGGAAGGAACCCATGAGAGATCAGGGATTGACAATCTATGGTCTATGGACTAAATCCAGTCTGCTGACTGTTTTTATATAAATAAAATACATAAAAAATAAAAATTAATAAAAATAAATAAATAAAGATTTATGGGGACACAGCCACATCCAATTTATTCATGTATTATCTAGAAAAGTATCACGTAACAAGGGCAGAGGTGTAGTTTTGATAGAGACTGGATGGACCTCAAAGCCTAAAATATTTACTACCTGGCCCTTTTACATAAAAGTTTGCTGACCTCTGCATTAGACAAAGTAGGTCCTATGTGTTTAAATCTCAATAAAAGTATGACTTCTCAATATTACCTGGGTTCGTAAAAATAGTATAAAAAGAGCCATATTACTGATGATGTTGATTTATAATTTGGTTTTGTCCAAGGCATTTCTCCTAAGCAAAGACTATCTTGTTGCTATGACAACAGTTACAGAAAGCTATATAGAGAAGAAAAAAAAAAAAGACAGCAAAAACATTAAATGTTAGACTAGAGAAAAGGACAGTAAAAGGCTTGCGATTTGACTTTGACTTGCAGAGGTGTAAATACAAGCATACCCACATTCTCCCCCATAGGTGAAATGGTCCCATATGACTCGGAGGATCCCTGCTCCTCCCACAGCCCGTCCCCTATTACCATCTCTGCAAACACCATCTGTATGTACTGAGGAAGTGATTTCACAAATAAATGAGTCATATGCCAGAACTTTTCACTTGTCAGTAGTGTGGATAATGGGTTTATGGAGGATTAAAAAATAGATCAATGTTGAATTTCAGTTATCTTATCCTAAATATATACGAATCTTATTATGACTGAATAGTCCCATAGAATCTGAATAGCTCTTATATTTATAAGTTCATTAACAGTCATGTAAGCCAGCTACTCCATCGCTCCCATCTCAGTAAATGCCACAACCATATACCCTTTTCCTCAGCTCAAAAACCCCAGAGCCCCAGAGTCAAAATTAATTTGACATTTTCCTTCTGGAGTCAAATCCATACAGCCACATCTCAGCACCTCCGTGCTACCTTTGACTCTGGTCCAAGCCACTATCATCTTGTGACTGGCCAGCTGTGGTCACCTTCTTACAGATCTGTCTACATGCTTGCCTGCCCAGAAGAGAGTCTCCACTCAGCAGCCAGAGTTGCATTTTAAATACATAGATCAGATGCCATGGCTCAAAACTCTTTCCTCAGTGTCTTCATATCATAGTTAAAGATCCAAAATCCTTCCCATGGCCTACCAGACTCATGGATCTAATCTCTGAGGACATCTCAGTTCTCATTTCCTATCACTCAGCCAGTGCTTACTCCTTTCCAGCCACACTGGGCACCTTCTTGTTTTGCAGATGCCTACACACAATGAGTTCATTCCTGCCTCAGGGCCTTTAAACTTGCTATTTCCCTCCAGTAGGAATCTCTGCTTACAGTCCTTTGCTTGATTCTCTCTCTTATTCATGTCTCCTCCCCAGGGGGGCCTTCTCTAATCATCCATCAATTTCTATTGACTTTTCCTACATTATTTTTCTTGATGACATTTATTATCACATGAAACTCTATTGTACAGTCACTTGTTTACTAATAATCAGTGTATCCTACTGAATTGTAACTTTCATGAAGGCAGAGAGCTTGCCTGTGTTGTTTCCTATTTTATTCATGGCACTTAGACAAAGCATAGTAGAGCAGGCATTCAACTTTTACTAAATGAATAAATGAAAGAATGAATGAATATAAATTTCAAGATTGAATTTCAATTGATTTTACTCTTTTTTGCAAGATTTGAAGACATCAATATCTTGTACCCTGGGCCTGCCAGGACAGTAACTGTTTTGCATTCAGAAAAACATACCCTGGTTAGGCATCTAAGATGCAACAAAAGGATTAGATAGAGTGGAAATACTTAAAAAAAAAGTCCACTCCAGATTATATAGGCTAATTCTAAAAAGATAAAAAACAAAAGAAAACCAAGGATATAGTGCTTCGGGGTTGCTCTGAATGCTTTGGGGGCGCCTGGGTGGCTCAGTCATTAAGCATCTGCCTTCAGCTCAGGTCATAATCCCAGGGTCCTGGGATGAAGCCCCGCATCGGGCTCCCTGCTCAGCGGAGAGCCTGCTTCTCCCTCTCCCACTCCCCTTGCTTGTAATCCGTCTCTCACGGTGTCTCTCTCTGTCAAATAAATAAAAATCTTAAACAAAAAAAAAATCCGAGTGCTTTGATCAGCAGAGAAACCAGCTGGAGCACCAATCCCTGGGGATACTATAGGTCAATGGCCATGATCCCCATGCACTTCAGCTTTCTGTTGCCTCAACAGTTGCCTGTTGTGTCCTTTGCTAACCCCTGATGGTTTTAGTTCCTGAATTTTCCATATGCAGTTGGTCATCTCACAAACATGTGAGGGTCACGACTTAGAATGAGGTGAAGGAAGGTGACTGGACTATTAATGCAAAATCTCTCACCAAAACACATATGCACGTGCATGCGCGCTTATACACACACATACACACACACACACACACACACACACACAGGGTGCAGGAGTCAGCTCATAGACATAGCACATCGTATTAGTTAGACAAGGGGGGTTTGGTATAAACATGGTCCAGAATGATCCACACGGCTTAAGGATTTCATGCAATCTCAAACTCTATTTTGTTATTTGCACTCTAAAATGCACAGGAGATGTAGATGACTGTGTAAAAATTCCTTGAAATAATCAAATGGTCACTGATCAGACACTGATCATTTGCATATTGATGATATTGGGATATCATGGAAATTGAAATATACTACAGCAAACTTCACATTGCCTTTAAGTAAGGTTTTTTAGGGAGCTTTTTCCCCCAAATTTTTTGCTTTGTAAAATTTATAATTGATTTCCTTTAAAAATATATACACACACATATTTGTTATATCTCTATCTATATTTTATGTATGAATGCATATATACTATTCATCTCACAATAAAAGAATGTAAACTTTTATCATATTATGTCTTTTCTATGGTACTAAATAATTATAAAATATAGGTTAAAACTTGTAAAATGACTGTGAAAACAAATGCAGTAGTCATAATTGTCTAATAGTAAATTAGAAATTATGAAGAAAGTAAGAATATATCTTTAAAACTACAAATAGTTCTGCTTTTTATTTTTAAATTTTTTCTCATAACAAAATCATTACAGAAAAATCAGGAGAAAAAAATATATATACATCCCATCTACTCAGTCAACCATTATTAATAGCTTGAAGTATAAACTTCTAAGTATTTTTCTTTTTATTTTTAAAATTTGTCAGCTTTCCCAAGGGTATGATACATACATGCACATGTAGTATTCTTTTTAGAAAATTCAAGTTGTACATATTAAAAGGTAATGTGCTTTTCTGTTCCTTAACTGTTTATTATGGATGCTATTAAAAGTCAAAAATATGCTATTTAATTTTAGGCGTTTATAAACATTTTATAAGAATTGTTCTTTATAATGTTTTTAATGGTTATATGAGATTGTGTGAAATATTTAGCATTTATATAAGTAATCTTTTGCTACTTTAATATTTAATATTACCAATGTATTTAAATAATTCATGGAACAGACAAAATCAGTTGAAAACATATTAGAAATTTAAAGATAGAAGTCCCTCAAGCTGAAATTCTACAAAGCATGTAACCATGCTTTAAAAAATGTTTTACAAAATGCCTATCATACATCATTCTCAACATGTTAGGAAAAAAACAAACCCAGATTCATAGACTTACACATTTAGTTTTTGACCAGTATATGATTCTAAACACAGTGTAATTTCAATACCAAGTATCAGCTGACTGAGTGGGACAGGGCCGTGCAGGGACCACCGTATAAGCAAGCAAAGAGGTGGTCCTGACATCACCTGGATTCCTACTTTGCTAGGACTAATGTTGACATGGCATTTCTGATTCATTTTTGGTCTTTGTGTTTGTCCTTAGTTATTTAGCTAGCTGGGAAAGGAAAGGTATGAAGAACATCCCCAAATGGCTTTTACTCAAATTATGCAAAGACTAAGATACCCTCCAGTGCAGGCTCAGGCCCCGATTGCTCCCAGGGAATGAGTCTAGCTGGGAACATGAGCCCTAAACATCTATTGGATCTCTGTACATAATGATCATATTCTCCAAACAAAAAAACTACAACACATATTCTATGCATGACATGGAAGACTTGAAATCTGTACTTTCTTGGAAATTCAGTCCAAATCCAGGCATTTAGTTTTTGGACTTAACTTGAGCTTGAGTTTTTATTATAGGATGAGACTTATATAAATTTAAGGTCTCTCTGTGTTGTTGGGATTTTGTAGTTGGAGGATCTTCATGCAATTTATTATTCATTAATGCAATTTTCACCAAATTTATTTTTCATTAATCTTATTTAATCTTCTTGCATATGGAAACTATAGCTTTGATATGATCTGGGATAGGAGTAGATTTGAGTAATGCTCTGTTCTGATCTATTCTTGAGTGTCTGGAGGCAAAATCTGTACTGCTCACCAGCAGTCCTAGGAGAGTACTCTTCGGAGAGTGGTAGGGATTAATGGAGTGATCTTAAGAAGATAGGAGTCTTGGGCGCCTGGGTGGCTCAGTGGGTTAAAGCCTCTGCTTTCGGCTCAGGTCATGATCTCAGGGTCCTGGGATCGAGGCCCGCATCGGGCTCTCTGCTCAGCAGGGAGCCTGCTTCCTCCTCTCCCTGTCTCTCTGACTGCCTCTCTGCCTACTTGTAATCTCTCTGTGTGTCAAATAAATAAATAAAATCTAAAAAAAAAAAAAAAAGAAGATAGGAGTCTTTCCAAGAGACTAGGTATACTCCTGCATGAGCATAATCTGAAAGGTTAATCCTACTGGGCTATGGAAATAAAAATGTAGGTAATATTAGTGGGGAATTTCCATGAGAAGTGATTTTTACTAAATACTTCTACTTTTCGACTCCCTTGTTCTTTTCATGAAAGTGGAATGACTTATCTGGCCATTGGGCTATAGCCATTGGTCCATGTATTCAAAAACACGTAGCTTTTCTTTCAAAATTCCTGAACAGGGGACTTAATTTCTGATGTTTTGTCTCTTTATGAGTCAATAGGATGAAGCATTTTTCCTAAGTGAGACTGTTCTACAGACTTAATTTCCTCTCCAATGCCCTATCCAAAGATCAGGCCTGAGTGGAAAGGCAGGAAAAATTTAATGTAGTCGTTCACCTTTAACTGATTTTTCCTACTGAGACTTTAGGATATTTGAGTTCTCCGATGACTCTTTTGTCTTATTTTTCAATTGGTTCAGAACTTAGGTGGGGAAGGGAGGTGCTATTTATTAGATTTTCCTTCTCAAAGACACTAAAAGTAGGTATTACTATTAATCTCAATTTTATAGTTGAGTGAACTGGGGCAGAAAAAGACTATGGAATATATCCAGATTTGTACACATGAATCTGGGTTCAAACTGATTTTCTCTTTCATGTTCTTTTTATTTTTTTATTTTTTTTATTTTTTAAATTTTATTTATTTGACAGAGAGAGATTACTAGTAGGCAGAGAGGCAGGCAGAGAGACAGGTAGAGGAGGAAGCAGGCTCCCTGCTGAGCAGAGAGCCCGACGTGGGCCTCGATCCCAGGACGCTGAGATCATGACCTGAGCCGAAAGCAGAGGCTTTTAACCCACTGAGCCACCCAGGCGCCCTCATGTTCTTAACCAGTACAAGATGCTACCTTTCAATTATTATCAAAGAGCATAATTAGTTATCCATATAATGATTTATTTAATTCCATTTTACAAAACAATTAGCTAGAGATATGAATTATTACTACTTGGATTTTTACTATCCAGTTCTATAAATCTTCGTCTTGACATCTAAGAATCTCTGTTAAATGAAACTCCAGGTAGTTACTCCTACCAAAAACTAAATGAAAATTCTAACATCCATCTTATTAACTTTATTTAGGAAAAAAATGTTAGAAAAATAGCACGTATTTGTACAGATTCAGTCTTACCAGCAGGGAATTGACGTGTCAGGAGATGTTATTTGCGACCTATTCAAGTAGCAGCTGCCAAAAGCTTAATTGCCTAGACACAATTTTTCACTCCCTGGGACACATTTTTCACTCTTCTTCAATTTGCTCTTTGGGGTTCTGATTTATATTTGTGTAAGTGCCTGCAATAGAATTTTATTTACATTAGGGCTCTAATGTTCTCAAGTACTTTCTCCTGACACAATTTCTTTTGTGGCCCTGGACACCAGAGTATGGTTTCTTGCTGAGGGACAAGGAATTGTCTAGTCTATTAATAGGCATAGGATGATTTTGCTATACTCTTTTGCAAACCACCTCCCAGTTGTTGAACATAACAACCACTTCCTCATCTCCCTTTTATCACTAATTGCTCACCATTACCTAGAGATACGTCTTTTTCTCCTCTTTAGTAGCAAACACAAATTTCATATAGACATCTCTAATCCAAGATCAATAATTGCAGAAAAATCTTTATACAGTCTTGATCACCTTGACTATGTCCTTCTGAAAAGGAAAACGATCCTTGATCATCAACAGAATTGTTGGACCAGAGAAAACCATCACAAAAAAACAATTTGTGAAGATCATTACCATAAAAAAACAACATGCATAATTTCTCTTCCAAATATATGGTTTCTTTGCAAAACAATCCATTTCATTTCTTGGTAATTACATTGTACATGTGTTTATGCTGTCAAAAATCAGAATGATGAGCTATTAGCTGTTCTTGTTTCATGGACCCTTTTTCCTTTCATCTGAAAACATTGATTCTTAGTTGTCCTGTCTGTGTTGTTTTCATTATGAATCTATCAAAAACAAATGTTCTGACTATGTTAGCTGAAAATTTTAATGAAAGCCTATTAGACTTGGCATAACTTCATGCTGAATCTGCAGTAAAGAGCTCTTCCAGAGACAAGGCAGAGTGAGGTGGATGTACCCTTTCACACAGCCGCGTTTCCCGTTACCCTTGCACATTTTCATACCAGCAAATGCCCTCATTAATGTATATGGCTTTTGGTGCCAAACAGTGAGGCACATGTTTCATAGAAGCCCTCAGACGATTCATCTGGGTTCAATGAGGTCCTTTCATTCTTCCAGGGGATTGGATCAGCATTTCTAATATTTGCCTTACAAGCAAAAGGGTGAAAAAAGGAGAGCAAGAAAAGAACATAGGTTGGCAAAAAGGGATTAACTGGATCAGGCCATTAGGTGGATATAAATTTACAATAAGAGATACTCACAAAAAGAATGTCAAGCAATATTACTAGAGGGAGGGAGGTCAAAATTCCCAAAAGGGAATACTGACATTAGGGTTCCTGATAAAACTCTATGTTTCTGTTTCTGCATTTCACTTCTTACTTTGTTTGTTCTATCATCATCTGACATGTTTTATTGAATTCTTACCCAGTACTAGACACTGAACTTGGCTTTGAGAATAAAGAGAAAATAAGACAGGAGAAGGTTCCTGCCCTGATGGGTCTTATATATAAATTAATAAATCATTCCATAATTGGTTCTATGAGAAAATTACTACCTCGAATAGGATCTCTAGCCATACTAAAAAAGGCTTCTACAATGCTGAGGATTATACAACAGTGTTATGGAAATGAACAACCTATACATACTCAGAACTGACCTCAAGAAAACCATCTCACATTGGACACTAAGAGAGCTCTGAACTCCTGATCAATCTACAAGTATCTAAAATGACACTTTAGTCCATTATCCCCATTAGAAAAAGGCAAGACATTTATTACATTTCCCCAAAATTGTTTTAACTATTACAACTCTTCCTTGGGTACGAAGGTGAAACATTAATTGCAGCACCTGGCACCAGAACAGTTTTACTGTTGTTATTTTTTGTCTTTTTTGTTGTTTGGGGGTTTTTTGTTTTGTTTTTCTTTATTCCTTTTTTTTTTTTTTGGAAAAAGATGCTATTTGATAAACATCACGATACAATGTGAAATCTTAAAGGTTTGTGTTTCAACTAGAGCCAAAGTAATAAAAAGAAAATGTAGGCCTCTCTATATAATAAAAAGACAGGATTTTTATATTTGTTTCTTGATATTACTGGAGGCTCCTGAGAGAAAAAACAGATAGAGGAGAAGGAAGAACAGCAGCAAGATGGTTAGATGTTTTAGTACAGGAAATGAAAGGAAGAACTCTCCAGTGGCAGTGGGGCTAATGTGACAAAGAACTGACATGTCTTATATACGATTTAAATTACGGGCCTCAAAATCTTCTGTAAAAATTGATTCAAAATATTTTCCTGTGTGTCTGTTTCTTTGTTTTTGTCAGTTTGTGGAGAACAATGAAGAAGGATCCATTTCACATCAGAAGTACTCAGTGAGGACTAGGAAAAGCGCAGGCAGGAGCGAGAAGCAGATAACTGGGAGAAAGGAACCTTACCAACCATCTGCAAAGTCTTTAAGAGGACCTGCAGTTCCCTCCAGGTATGAATTAGGGTTGATGTCAATCTCACTTGGATAGGCCCTAGATTTTACCTAGGAGAGTTTCACAGCCAAATCAAGATGAAATATACCTATAGTTCAAGTGCGTTTCACTGACACCTAATAATCAATGACCAGAGCAAAATATTTTCACTCCTTTGAAATTTAAAAACCATTTTCAAAGGTAATGCCACCTGCACTAATTCTCCTGAGAAGGACTCGTGTGATAATAATAAAACAGGCACCATTTATCCTTATTTTACAGGTGAGAAATGGAGGTCCAGATAGATTAAGAGATTTGCCAAAGGTCACATGCCTAGAGAATGAAGCTGTTTATGAACCCACACTGTTCCAGTCTCAATACTAAATGTTGTCTATTGTTGTCTATTGGATAAATTTTAATAACAATTATCATGACTATAATTACAGGGGAAAGAAACTCATTTACATCTTAACTATGAAAGAAATAATTAACAGATTCCTAAATTCAAAAGCAGAATTTTAATAAAACTTTCTAGTGTGAAAACTAGGTCATTTGCATATTTTTCTTTGACTTACATACCTAATTGCCAGGGTATTTGCATTTTTCTATCTGATTTTGCCAGCATATTCAATTCATCTACATATTCCTTTTCGTCTAGTTGCTGAAAATGGGTGGCCTTTCTTACCCATAATTAGAATTAACTTCAGCTTCAACACACTTCAAGAAAGGGAATTTTACAGAGCATAAAAAAATACTTTCAGACTCAAATCTTGTCAACGCTTTTAAACAATGAGTAGTTATTGTGATATTCTTCTCAACATGCCTGAGGCTATATAAAGCAGGGTTAATATTGAAGGTATTCTAATAACACTTTCATACAAAAACTTAGAGGTGAATAAAGAGGATTTATTTTTTAATGTACTAATATTTTAACCTAGGTATGTGGCACTAATGGGTTATATATTCTCTCTCAATTCTCATAATATATATCCCATTTAGCTTTGATATTAAATCTCTAAATTTAGAAATTAAAAGAATAAAAATCTGATTTATTGAAGAGACTTTCAACCAATGTAATTAATACTTCACAGATGCTCCCAAGACCTTCAGGATTCTGCAGATTTTGTGCTTGAATCACACAGAGGATCTAAAAGAAAACAAAACTGAAATACCCATCATTTTACTGTTAATTCATTATCTCCACAGTCCACGTGCATTTGCAGTTACTTTTACCTTTATCCTGAACATCACGAGCAAGAGGCCTTCCCCATTCCCTTCAGCTTGACTAACTTCAGATAGGCTTTTTCCTGACTCTAGGCTCCTGACCTCTCTTTTCTTAGAACATTTACTTTAGGGCACTCTTAGTTGTAAATTCTTTCTCGGCTCCTTTGAGATATAAATCTTCTCTCAGTCTCTTGCAGTTTTATAACCCAGAATGTCCTTCTCAAGGCCATGAGAGCCATGCCTTTCAAATGTAATCACCAAAGGAGATATCACTCCTGTCTCCCAGCCTCTGTGGGAGGGTAGTAGCTTAACTTCGTTAACTGGCAAACATCCATGGCCAATCACATTGACTATGTACTCCAGAGGTATTCTCCAGGGCTTTACTACTAGCTCACTCCAGTGCTTAAAAACCACCCCAGCTTTTTGTTTCAGTGGAGCTGAGTTCAATTTTCCACCCTTATTGCAATAGTCTTGAATAGTGTTTCTTGCTTTAACTCTCTCTGGTGCAATTTTTCTTTGACAAGCTCCGCCATTGTTATTGCTATGATTTTTGGATCACTTACCAAGTGCTAAGTACTTTGCTGAGTGCATCACTATAGGGTGTCTTATTTAATTCTCACAATAACCTAGAGCTTATTATCGGGCCCATTTTATAGATGGGGGAACGAAAGCACATAAGAGTTAAGTAACAATACCCTCTCTGTAAAGGGTCACATAGCTTTCAGAAAGGAGGGGGAGGGGAGAGAAAGAAAGAAGGAGAGGAAAGGGAGCGTGGGGAGGAGAGGGGTAAGAAAGAGCTGAGAGACAGAGAGACAGAGAGAGAGAGACAGAGGGAAAGTATGTGAATAAGCAAACACCTTCCCTACAAGATTCTGGGGTCTAGGGCCAAATCACATTGCCTCTACCCACTGGTCATCTCCACATAAAGTTTTTAAAGAAATAAAACAATAATCATGAAGAAAAATTGAATTAAGTTTTCAAATCAAACTTTACCAGAGTCCTATTATGTGAAATAATACAGGAAACTCAGCTAATAATAAGAGGATAGATTCACTTCTCATTCTTATGTATTTTAGGTGTATAGTTCCACTGGGGACCTCCTGATTTGGAGAGGAGATAGGCAACACAAGATTCAATATCAACTCTCCCTTGGTCTCTGGATCTGAGTGGTAAGTAATGAAAAACAACAACAAACTAAACGGCAACAACAACCCTCATTTTAACCTAAATGCACAGCATCTTACCTGCCTCTTTTTCTCTATTCAAAACATCAAATCCTATATAAATACAATTTCAGTAGTCTAGTGCCCACACCTGGATCTGGTACACAAATCTGAATGACACAAAGATCTGTTAGAGCCCAAATCCCTGATCTTACCATTTCCCCCAGTTATACCCATGGTTGGTGTAGACACAGTTACGACAGTGTTGTGTGTAATGTCATCCTATATTCTTTTTCTCAGACACCCCTTTGTGTGTGTGTGTGCACCTGGATATCCACCTTCAGACTCTTGTTTGTGTCCTAATTTTAGCTTGTTATAATCTTTGCCTTTTATATCATGCCCACCTTTCTCTGGGACTATGTCTACATGTGCCCCTGACCATAGCCTAATGAAACTGCATTATTTGCATGATAGAAGAGTACTTTTACTGTATCTCTTACCACAGCATACCTGGCCCACTTTTCTCCTCATAGCAGATATTGCCTATAATGATACATGCTGTTCTTCCAAATGAAATATATCCTTCAACTTCAGCTTCCATCTCAGTTTTATACCTAATGGCCAGTATCTGAAAGAACCATAGAACACTTGAAAGAACGTCCAGAAACCACGTATCTTAAGGGAGAAATTCCGAGTAGGATGTGAAGTCTGAATTTGCCCTAGGATATAGAGACAGTATGTCTAAGCCAGAAGACAGAAAATCCTACCTTAGCACTGATATTTGGTTGTGGAGTTTTCAGTACTGTGGGCTGCTGATTCTGGCTCCCACTTTGGAATGGATCTTGCAGATCCTTTTCATGGTTCAAAATTTCATGCTCTGCTTCACTCATCAAGGCCGCCATGTTCTACCTTGTGCTAGAGCAACCTGTCTCAATCCTCAGGACAAGAACTTCTGGGTGACATAGAGGAAGTGCTAAGATATCAGTAGTTTCCCAGCCAGTGGTGGTGTCTGCAGAAAAGGGATGGCTTGGAGGAGTGAGTCATGAGGAATGTTTCTTGGCCTTAGATACCTACTTGCATAAGTAAGTTAGAGCCCTCCACTCAGATGCTTCAGGGAAATACTGGCCTTACCCTATTTGAGAAGAAGATTGTGAAGAGGGGGCAGTACTGAATTCTGTGACCCATATTTTTGTGTCACCCCAAACCACTACTCTTTGGACCGCTTAGTATATTTCCATTATGGCTCTGCATAAATATAGTGACCCATCTTTTTACTGCTTCTTTTAAGGAGTCCCTTGCCTTCCAGGTCCCATAACAGTGAAGAAAAGATGAATAATGTCAGTTGTGTTGATTCCTTATTGTTGCTGTCTAATGACCACAAACCTCATAGCTTGAAACAATACAGATTTGTTATATTGCTGGAGATCAGAAGCCCATATTGGATCTCACTGAGCTAAAAGTGAGGTACTGGTAAATCTGCATTTCTCTCTGGATGTTCTAGAGAAGAACTTATTTTCTTACCTCTTCAAGCTTCTTGGATGTCACTAGCCTTCCTAAGCCCTTAGACCATTTCACCCATCTTCAAAGCCATCAATGCTGCAGTTCTCTTTGACTGTCCATGTGTAGTCACAGTTCTCTCTGACTCGTCCACTTCTCTCTGCCGCCGTCAGGAACCTCAGGATTACAATGGGCACACCCAGATAATCCAGGATAATCTTATTTTAAAATCAGCTGGTCAGGAACCTTAATTCCCCTTTTTCTTTTTTTTTTTTAAAGATTTTATTTATTTATTTGACACAGAGAGAGAGAGATCACAAGTAGGCAGAGAGGCAGGCAGAGAGACAGGGAGAGGAGGAAGCAGGCTCCCTGCTGAGCAGAGAGCCCAATGCAGGCCTCGATCCCAGGATGCTGAGATCATGACCTGAGCCGAAAGCAGAGGCTTTAACCCACTGAGCCACCCAGGTGCCCCTTAATTCCCCTTTTTTATGTCACCTAACATATTTATAGATTCTGGGAATTAGCCACATTTGGGGAGTTAGACCCATGATTCTGCCTACCACATCAGTCAAGCCAGTCACCCCCCACAGCTTACCTCCAGCTCTGCCTATTACAGGCAGGTGTATCTGCTGTCAATTTTCATTACTTGCTTCTTACAGTATCATTAGGACATAAGCACTGATGTCAGGCCTGTCATTTTTCTAGTTTTTAATGTTTTCAGTGTTCACTTGATCAACATCTCAATTTCCATCTGTTTTTCATATACTGTGTTTAGTCCTCCTAGAATTCTGTTGCCTGGGAGACACTCACAGGATTGGAAACATGTCAACAAATGTGGAGAGATGTCGGACTTGACTTGGAAATGTGAAACTTGTGTTGGTATCAGATAACATAGTTTGGAGGAAAGGATACAAGTATGGAAAGGGGCTGCCCTTCCGAGAAGTAGTTAAGGGAAGTGAGATGTTTTTTACGTGTGGTAATTAAAAGATTTATCTCAATGACTAAATAGCACAGCCTAAAACAGACACTTTGTAAGCTGTCATTTTTATTCTTTTAAATGAAGCAGAGTTATGATGGCTTTAAAGAAGGTGTAGAATTGTAAATTGAACTGTTTAATTATTATATTCAAAAACAGCAGGTGGATGGTACCAATAAAACTGTGGACTAACAAGAAATCGGTGGTTGTCACTTCTGTAAAAACAAAGGAAGAGCACTAAGCAATTACATTGTTTGGTGCTGCCTATCTAAGCACAGCGATTCTTGTTGATTGTCTCTACAATTAGCATTTTCCATTTCACAAAGCAATTATTTATATTCCTTTTGTCCTAATGGATTTTATTAATCATATCCATCAACCATACAAACAGCACTTATTAACTCTGGCAGTAAAGCATTTAAAAGGTTGCATTTATTTCTTAATCAGAGAGGCAACCACTAACTGAAGAAATCTCTAGAAACCAGGTCTTTCTGTGCGGATTAGGTGATACTGGGAGCCCAGAAAGGGAATAATGAGGCCATCTCTGCAGAAATTGGTTCTGGTTCTCTGCTGAACTCCCCATCTGGATTTCTCTGTTAAGTGCTCCTATCTCCTCCAAAATCATGCATTAAGGATTTCTGTGTGATAGATGGCTGCAATTAAAAAAAAATTGCCATCTGGTATTTTTAAGTCACTATCCTAGATGTTAGAAGGATACACGTAGATGGATAAGAAATCATAAATGTCCTCAAAAATTTTGAGGATGAGAAAAATCCTTGCAGTTAAAACAGAATGAAGGTAAGTTGAAGTATGACAGAGTGGGGCAAAAATGTTCTAGGTGGAAATGGGTCAAGTGAAAGTAAGAGGAATTAATTCCTGGAGGGGAAGATGCTCTCTCAGAACCATCTTGAATTTAACTGATGGTTAGATTTATGAAAGAGCAGCATTGTGGCTGGGCAATGTAGGACATATGGAATTTTGATATGTTGAGATAAGAATAGGGGTTGGCAGAGGCAACATGTTTCAAAAGGAAGAAAGTGAGCAGCAACGCAGGGTTGAGAAGTCTTGAGGCACATTCAGGAAATAGTAAATGGGAGCAACGGTCTCCACCTTCTCTCTTTATCCACAGATGTCTCTAGACACCATTCTTCACATTGTAGCCATGCTAATCTTTCAAAAAAAATGCAGGTATGATCCTGTCCTTCCCCATCTTAGAAACCTTGAATGGTTTCCAATTGCTCTCAATAAAGATTGATAAAGATTCAATAAAGTCTTAAACTGCCCCCATGCCTATATGACCTGACCCCTATCAAAACTTTCAGCCTCATCTCTTATTTCCACTTATATTAGGACCCCTAGTAATATACTTTAAACTACTGCATGTCTTGACTTCCATTGGTACAGAATCCCTATGGTCTCACTGTTAATCTCCAGCTTTTTACCTATCTCTATACAGGAATGACGACTTGGCTTCCTGTAGTTGTCCTTTGTCCTGACTTGGCAAATGAGGATTCTTTAGGGCTCTAACCACAGGGCAGTAAGCATATTTAGACTCAAGGGACTGAGTTGGCTCCTTACTACCTTAAGATGTCCTCACTCGTTTTTCTCTTCTGCTTAGAATGATTTCATTCCCTCTAATACCTCCTCATCTTTGGAGCTGAGTCTAATCTTCATTTCCTCAGGACACTTCTTTGACAAGGAAGACTTGATTAAGTCCTTTGGTTATATGACTTTGATGCAGTTGTATGTCTCCTTTTCTCATTAAAATTCCAACTAAAAACACACTTAGAAAATTGTCTGCAATATTTAACTTGCCATCAAGATGGTTTATATTGCAGGAGACTGCATATGTCTCGTTAAAGTTGTATTCTGTGTAGTGCCATAATGCCTGGCAACCAGTAAGTCCCAAATAAATGTTATTAAATAAATGAATGTACGAACAAATGAGGAGATATGTTTAGGAGGACAGGCTAGATCCTGATTGGGAAGGACCTTGAGTTCACTTCTAAAGATTTTGTGTAGAAAATAGGAAGACATCTATATTTATAAAAATATTTGTGGCAGAAACTAATGTTTGGATGTGAAAGGGCAGGGCTATTCAATATATTATAACTCCCTTTCATCTAGGCTGGAGTCCTAAATCAATTCAAGATAGATATAAAAATCTGGAACAAACTGTTTTTTGTTTTCTGTGTATCTAGATATTCAAGTTCTTGTTTTCCACTTCATCCCTTGTCTGTTCTCTATGTCAACATTTTTTCTTATGGAAATTCTCTTTTTCCAGCTCCAATAGCCTCTCTTTCTTTATTGTACTTGCATTTTTCTATTGTTTCGTTTCTAATAGTAGCAATGAAGTATATTTTCCCCCAAACTCCAACCCCTCCTTATTTCTTTGGGCAGGTATTTGATTCTTAGAGACACAGCCTTTTAAATTGTCTTTCTTAACTTTTTTATCTGCAACATTTTAATTTTTATTTGGCATTTTTAGAAAAAAATTGTGCTAAGATCACTTAACATGAGATCCAGCCACTTAACAGATTAAATATACAACATAGTGTTGACATCTATGCACAGTGTTGTACTCCAGATCTCTAGAACCTATTCATCTTGCACAACTGAAATTTGAAACCTGTTGATTAGCAGCTCCCCATTACCCCTGCCCCCAGCTTCTGGCAAACACAATTCTATGGTTTGCTTCTATGAGTTTGACTATTTTAGATATCTTGAAAGCAGAACCATACAGTATTTTTTCCTCTGTGACTGGAATATTTCCCTTAGCAAAATGTCCTCCAGGTTTATTCATGTTATGGCATATCGCAGGAATTCCTTCATTTTTAAGGCTGAATAATATTTACTCATATGCATATACCACATTTCTTAACCTGTTCATGTGTCAATGGACATTTAGGTTGTTTCCACATTTTGGCTTGTGTGAATAGGGCTGCAATGAACATGAGAGTGTTAATATTTCTTTGAGGTCCTGATTTCAGTTCTTTTGCATAAATAGCCAGAAAGTGGACTGCTGGATCATATGTAGTTCTATTTTTAATTTTTTGAGGAATCTTCATACTATTTTCAATAGCAGCAGAATTATTTTGCACTGTAACCAACAGTGTGCTAGTGTTTCTTTTTCTCTACATCTTCACCAACATATGTTGTTTTGTTTTGTTTTGCTTTTATTGGTAATAGCCATGCCAATAGATGTGAGGTGTTATCTCATTGTGACTTTGATTTGCATTTCTGTAATGATTAATGGCTGAACATCTTTTCACATACCTCCTGGCTGTTTGTATGTCTTCTTTGAAGAAATGTCTATTCAATTCCTTAGCACAGTTTATAATTGTATTATTTGTATTTTTATTTATTTTTATTTTTTAAAAGATTTATTTATTTATTTATTTGACAGAGAGAGAGAGAGAGAGAGAGAGAGAGAGAGGGAGAGATCACAAGTAGGCAGAGAGGCAGGCAGAGAGTGGAGGAAGCAGGCTCCCTGCTGAGCAGAGAGCCCGATGTGGGCCTCGATCCCAGGACGCTGAGATCGTGACCTGAGCCGAAAGCAGAGGCTTTAACCCACTGAGCCACCCAGGCGCCCTATAATTGTATTATTTTTATATTGCTATTGAGTTATTGTTGTTCTTTATACATTTTGGAAATTAGCCTATCAGATATATGGTTTGTAAATGTATTCCCCTATCTTGTTAGTTGCCTTTTTACTCTATCATTTCCTTTACACTCCAAAACCTTTTAAATTTGATGTAGGCCTTCTTGTCTATTTTTGCTTTATTGCCTTATTCTTGATGTCATAACCATAAAATAATTGTCAAGGCCAATGTCATAAGGATTTTCCCCCATGTTTCTACTAGAGATTTTGTAGCTCTTAGTCTTACATCTCTTGTCCATCTTGATTTGATTTTTGTGTATGATGTAAAATAAATTTCATACTTTTGCATGTGATTATCCAATTTTTCTAACACATCATTGTTGAAGAGATGATCCTTTCCTTACTGTGTATTCTTGTCACCCTTGTCAAAGATCAGTTGACTATATAAATATAGATTTATTTCTGATCTCCTGATTCTGTTCCAATAATCCATGTATCTGATTCTATGCAAGTACAATAGTGTTTTAATTATCGTAGCTTTGTAATGTATATTGATATAAGGAACCGTGATGCCATAAGCTTTGTTTTTCTTTTTTTAAGGTTGTTTTGGCTATTCACTTTTTTTGTGGTTCCATATGAATTTAAGGATTGTTTTTACTGTATCTAAAAATGTCATTTGAAATTTTGTAGAGATTGCATGAAATCAGCAAATCTCTGAGCAGTATGGACATTTTAACATTAAGTTCCTATACATGAATCTGGGATGTCTATTTATTTGTTTATGTCTTTGTTAATTTTTATCATCAGTGTTCTATAGTTTTCAGTGTATAAGTTCATTTCCTTAGTTAAGTTTATTCTTTTTGATCCATTAGGAATGGGATTACTCTCCTAATTCCTTTTCAGATAGTTCATTGTGTTTAGAAATGTAGTAATTAATATGCATCCTTATATTTATTGTAGCATTATTTACAATAACCAAGATATGAACATAACCTAAGTACCCATCAATAGACAAATGATAAAGAAAATGTAGTATGTGTACATGCACACACACATGTACACATACACACACACAAACAAACACACAGAAATATTATGCAGCCATTAAAAAAAGATGATATCGTGCTACTTGCGACAACATGAGTGGACCTAGAGGGTATTTTGCTAAGTGAAATAAGTCAGACTGAGAAAGACAAATACCCTATGATTCTACTCACAAGTGGAATCTAAAACAAACAAACAAACAAACATACAAACAAACCCACAAATGAATAAACAAACCAAAAGCAAAATCAGATCTATAAATACAGAGAATGAACTGATGGTTGTCAGAGAGGAGGGAGGAGGGAGGTTGGGAAAAAATAGGTGAAGGGGGGTGGGGAGATACAGGTTTCCAGTTATAGAATGAATAAGTCACCAGAATAAAAGGAGCAAGATAAGGAATACAGTTAATGATATTATAGTAGTGATATAATGAGACAGATGGTAGCTACACTTGTGGTAAACTTAGCATCATGTATAAACTTGTCACATCACTAATTTGTATATCTGAAATTAATATAACATTGTGTGTCAACTATACTCAGATAAAAAAAAGAAACACAACTAATTTTTTTATGTTGATTTGTGCCCTGAATTTTACTGAATTCTTTTATCAGTTCTAGTGGGGGTTTTTTTGGCATCCTTAGGGTTTACTGCATATAAGATCATGTCACCTGAAAACAATTTTATTTCTTCCTTTCTGTTTAGGATGCTTTTATTTCTTTTTCTTACCTAATTCCTCTGGCTAGAACTTTCAGTACTACTTTGAATGGAAGTGGTGAGAGTGGATATCCTTGTCTTGTTCTTGATATTAGTGGAAAAGATTTCAGCCTTTTATCATTGAGTATGTTACCAACAGGCTTTCATATATGGCCTTTATTATGTTGACTTAATTTCCCCTCTACTCCTAAATTGTTGAGAATTTTTATATAAAAAGATATTTTATGCTTTTTCTGCATCCATTCAGATGACCATATGATTTTTATTCTATGGTCTGTTATATGGTATATCACATTAATTAATTTGCATATGTATAACTATCCTTGTATCCAAAGAATAAATCCCACTTGATTATGCTGTATGATCTTTTAAATGTGCTGTGGAATTTACTTTGATAGTATTTTATTGAGAATTTTTACAACTGTATTTATCAGGGATATTGGCCAATAGCTTTCTTTTCTTATAAAAACAATGGATACACAATATAAATACATGTAAATTGTGAAATCAATAACAAAGTTATTGATGGGAGTAAGTGTATAGAGATTTTGAATGCAATAGAAGTTATCTGTTTAAAATAGACTGCTAGGGCGCCTGGGTGGCTCAGTGGGTTAAAGCCTCTGCTTTCGGCTCAGGTCATGATCTCAGGGTCCTGGGATCGAGGCCCATATTGGGCTCTCTGCTCTGCAGGGAGCCTGCTTCCTCCTCTCTCTCTGCCTCTCTGCCTACTTGTGATCTCTCTCTCTCTCTCTCTCTGTCAAATAAAGAAATAAAATCTTAAAAAAAATAAAAATAAAATAAAATAGACTGCTATAATTACAGGATATTTCATATAAGTCTCATGGCTATTCACTTTAAGTCATAGGAGATGAAGAACATTAGATAATAATAAAAGTATTTATCTACCAAGGAGATATGCTAGTTATAAATCTAACTTTGTCTGGCTTTGGTATTAAGGTAATGTTGGCTTCATAAAATGGAAATGTTTGAAAGTGTTCTCTCCTCCTCAGTTTTTTTGAAAGAGTTCAAGAAACATCAATCTTAATTCTTTAAATGTTTGATCAAATTTACCTGTGAAACCATCTGATCCTGGACTTTTCTTTGTCAGGAAATTTTTTTCATTGCTTATACAGTCTCCATTCTAGTCATAGATCTGTTCAGAGTTTCTATTTCTTCATGATTCAATCTTTGTAGGTTGTAGGTTTCTGGGAATGTATCCATTTCTTCTAGGTTATTCCATTTTCTGGCATGAATTGCTCATAGTAGTCTCTTATGATTTTTTATTATTTTTGTGGCACCAATTGTGATGTCTCCAATTTATTTCTTATTTTATTTGAGTGATCCCTTTTTTTCTAGCTAAAGTTTTGTCAATTTTATTTAGACTTTCAAAAAATGATATTTTTTTAAAAATTGTTTTTCTATTCTCTAATTTATTTCTGTTCTTTTATTACTTCCTTCTGCTAACTTTAGATTTGGTTATTCTTGCTTTTTTTTTTTTTTTAGTTCCTTGGGATGTGAAGTTAGGTTATTTATTTGAGATCTATCTTATTTTTTAATGTAGACATTTATTGCTAAAAACTGCCCTCTTAGAACTGCTTTTGCCAAAATCTGTAAGTTTTGGTATGTTGTATTTTCATTTATATCAAGATATTCTCTAATTTCTATTTTTTATCTTTTATGATCCACTGGTTATTCAAAGTGTATTGTTTTTTTCCACACGTTTGTGATTTTCCACTTTTCCTTCTGCTCTTGATTTCTAGTTTCATTCCATTATGGTCAGCAAAGGTACTTGGTATAATTTCAGTCTTTAAAATTCACTAAGATTTGTTTTGTGAATTAATGTGATTTATCCTGCAGAATTGTTTTTTTATGCTTGTGAAGAATGTATTTTCTGCTGCAATTAGTAGAATTATCTATAGTATTAAAACCCAGTGTTTGTTTATTTCCTGTTTTGTTGTCCTATCCATTATTGATATTGGGGTATGGAAGTCTCCTAACATTATCATATTGCTGCCTGGTTTTCCCTTCAGTTCTGTTTATGTTTGCTTTATATATTTAGGTGCTGTGATGGTGGGTGCATCTATATTTATAACTAACATATCTCCTTGGTAGATCAACACTTTTATTATTATCTAATGTTCTTCATCTCCTATGACTTAAAGTGAATAGCCATGAGACTTATATGAAATATCCTGTAATTTTAGCAGTCTATTTTAAACAGATAACTTCTATTGCATTCAAAATCTCTATACACTTACTCCCATCAATAACTCTGTTATTGATTTCACAATTTACATGTATTTATATTGTGTATCCATTAACATATATTTTACTTATAGTTATTTTTAATACTTTTAAGCTTTTATTCCAGAACTAAAAGTAATTTACCCACCACTATTACAGTAATATGGTATTTTGTCTTTGTCAATATATTTACCTTTATCAATGAGTTTTATATTTTTTATGTTATCATCTTTTTATTTCAAATTGGAGAACTCCTTTTAGTGTTCTTTTGTAAAGCAGTTTTGGTGATGATGAATTCCTTCTGCTTTTGTGTGTCTGAGGAAGTCTTTGTCTTTTCTTCATTTTTGAGAGGCAGTTTTGCCAGGTAGAGTATTCTTGGTTGAGAGATTTTATTCCCCCTCTTAGTACACTGAATATATCACACTACTTTCTATTCTGGAAAGTGTCAGAAGAACCCATTGGTTGTCTTACAGGGTTTCCTTATATGTGACAAGTCACTTTTCTCTTTCTGTCTTTGACTCTTAAATGATCTGTCTTTGACTTTTCACAATTTTATTCTAATGGTTCTCAGTGTGGATTTCTTTAGTTCATCTTATTTGGAGTCTTTGAAGTTTTCTGGATTTGGATATACATTTTCTCTTCCAGATTTGGGAATTTTTCAGTCATTAATTCCTTGAATACACTTTATAGTCCTTTCTCTCTCTCTCTTTCTTTTCTGGGACTCCTATGTGTATTAATAATCTACTTGATGGAGTCTCAAAAATCTCTTAAAGCTATCTTCACTCTTTTTTATTTTTTTTTCTTTATGTTTCTCTGACTGGATTATTTCAAATGACCTACCTTTGAATTCACTGGTTCTTTCTTCTGTTTGCTTTAGTCTGCTATTAAACCTCTCTATTGATTTTTCTAGTTAACTTATGTTCTTCAGTTCCAGAATTTTTCTTTGGTTCTTTTCAATTTTTCCTCTCTGTTAAAATCTCCCTTTAGTCATTTCTCTTTTGAGGTCATTGATCATTTTTATGTAATTTGAATTCTCTACCCAGTAAAATATATATCCAAATCATGAGGGTTTGTTTCTTTGTTTTACTTTGTTACTTTTTGGGGGAGGAAAATGTCTTCATTTTTCTTGACTCTCTGTTGGTATCTACATATTCAAGAAACTGCCACTTCTTCCAATCTTCCCAAATTGGCCTCATAAAGACAAAAGTCATCAGTTAATGTGCCTTGTGCTTTTGGGGGCCTCTTAAACCTGTGTCCAAATTGTCCAAATAGCCATTGCTAGTCCAATTGCCATCTTTGTTCTTTGCTGCCCCCAGGTGTCTAAAGTATGCCAGGTTCCATCATTGCTCTGAGATAGGCAAGACAGAAACCAGTATTTCAAGTTGCTCCCAGAGAAGTTGGAATCTGGATGTGTAGTCCAACTCTTTCCCTCCTCAGAGAAGTCAGGTGATGGACTTTACTGTCTACTCATTATTGTGCTAAACTGAGGAGAGGAACTGAGACAAGCACCTGACTACTATTTCAAATGACCACTTTGCTCTCTATAGAGAACTAGCATAAGCTGTCAACTCCCTGAGACAAGCAAGATACAAGGTAGTCCTCAGGTTCCACCTGGAAAAGTTGGGGCATTATATTTGTAGTTCAACTCCTTTGCTCCTCATAGGGAACTGGGAGCTGGAGTGTATTACCACTCACTCTATCATGACCCAGAAACAAGATCTGTAGTGAGTGCTCACATGCTAGTTCTAACTGCCACTTTGTTTTCTGTAGCCCCCAGGGACTAGTATATACCTGGCTCCATCAGCTCTCCAAGAAGGCAAGACAGAAGTCAGTCCTGTAGGAAGCATCCAGACAAAGTTGGGATGCTAGATATGCAATCCAACTCATTCACTCCTGAGGAAGAAGTTGGGAACTAGGGGCTCTTTCACTGTCATGGAGCACTGTGATGGGGGTGGGGATTTTAGTGAGAGGGTGTTTCTGCTTTTAGTACTAGTTTCTCTGTTGTTACTTTCACACTTGTCTGTGGTGCAGGAGCCTCTTAGCTACTTTCTGGATTTTTCACAAAAGGAACTAATCCATTTGTTGCCACTGAATTAATTAGTGTATCTCTGGGGAGAAGGAGAGTCTAGGACTTCCCGTCAACAATCTTGGTGATGTCACTCCCCTGGAACATTTTTATTGAGTTATTTCTCTGCTTAACCTTCTGTTGGTAGAAACCTTAATGTCTAGTTCCTTAAATATAAAAGCATGGCAAGTTCTGAGTTTAATTAACACATTTGAGGCTGTCTGGTTCGACACTGCCCTTAAGAACCTGGAGAAACAGCAGTTCTTTCTCTTGGCCTTCGAGGTAATTAAAAACAACATTAAAGAGCAATGGAATTCAAAGCAGCTCATCTAGCATTACTTATCTCTATTGGATAAAAATAATTTAAGCCTCAACTTTTAATGTTCTATAGCACTTACAGTTTTAGACATCTTTGCAGGAGACATGTCCTAGTCTCCTGATGCATATCTGGCCAAAACCCTCAATAAAACAGTCATTGAGGATTCACTTTTTACAAAGTGAGCTTTCCCTGGGACTAAAAGAGTCTCTTTCTAATAATCCTTATAGCCACTGTGCTGATGGCACAGTTGCCTGAAGAAGTCAAGGTCAAGCTGCAGGGACTGCACATCAAAACTCCTGCATCTCAGGCCTATGGAGTTTTATCCCACAGCCTGAACTTGTTGGGCCCCATTCCAGATACAAACAACCAGTAGCTTATGGTCCACACTGTCAAAGCTGTAGGACTCTGCCAACTTCAAAATTTCACACAAATCATATTTAGCAGAGTCAAATTCCTACATTTCTGTTCAGTTTGTACAAGAAAAGAATCATCTCCACAATCATAAAAATCAGCTATCTGGGATAACAGAGCCACTGCCAATTACGAAGGTTAAAACCACTCAATACTTATATCACTTAAGCTACTGCCTAAAGCCATTGTCCCCGGTTGTACCAGTTATTTGGCTACTCCTATTCTACTCCTTATCTTTTCTAAAATTTTCCAGCCAATATTCCAACATTTATATCTTAGAAGTTCTACTAAGTACAACTTGTGTTTTTTTCTGTGTCTGAATTGTGAACTATTTAAGAGGCATAAGAATTTAGCAGATAAAGATAAAAATGTGAAATTATTGCTGATATTAGCCATATTGAGAAATGTGGTTTACATATTCCACCCCCACCACACACACACCCTCAAGAGAAAAAAGATCCAAAACTTTCCCACATAAGCAGAGCCTGATCCAATAAAGTTAATGCAGTTTAGAGAGAGCAGACTAGACTGTACCTTGACATAGGCAACTGTGATCTCTCTCTCTCTCTCTCTCTCTCTCTTTCCCTCACATACACACACATGCAGGGAAGAGAGAGTGGAATCATTTTTCTTATTTGAAAATCAGTCCTCCTTCTCTAGGGAGCAGTGATTGAAACATGGCTCAACGTAGGAGTAACATGAGGGATGGGAAAATGGATGTTCCTTTCTAATGGTGGGAACATAAAGTCACACTATGGCCTTAAAATAAAAGATCTTAGCTACTAGATGTAGCTACTCTGATGGCACTGTCTAGGTTGAAGTAAGAATATTGGTTATTGACTGGATCATGAGTGGAGACAAACGTCAGGGGAATGATGTGGGAAACATCCTCATCTGAGATGAAGGTTGGCAGGTTAAACTGCTACAGTTTACTGGAGGAAGTCAAGCCCTCAAGAGCAACTGACCCTAGACAGATAAAATGTATGAAGAATTATTTTATAATTAGAGGGCAATGTCATTAGAAACCCATCCTTTGACTATGATTGACAAACCAGGGTTTTATGTTGAATTTGGAGTCAAAACCAGGTAACTCTTACTCTGAGAACTAAACTCTTAACCTCAGATCATTGCTACCTTGCTGAATCTGTCCACTAATATAAAGACACCCTAATGCTTTGCAGTAGAAAAACTACAAATCTATTACCTAAAATTGAGAACTCACCTTCATTTTGATATTCCCTTCCCTTAGGTGGCTCAGGTCTTTTCTAAAAGCACCAGACAGTGAATAATTATACATTTAGTGTAAATGTTTCAGATCTGGATAAAGACTTGTAAAAAATCTTTACATGCTGCCTCCTTTTTAAATCTTTCTTTGTGTAGTTCTAATTGATTCTTCATACAATTGTTCTATTTATAAGTGGTATTATCAGAGAAAGATTGTCTTTCACTGCTGGAAATACTGTTTCCTTGACACTTGGATACACATATAACAACACAATTGTTAGCTTTAAGATCATATCTAGTGTTAAAAGAAGTAGTTCTCACTTTAAATTCCAAAAACAAATGTCAACCTTATTAATTCCTCATCACCTTTATAGGCTTGAATAGTTAAGATTTTACATAAAATAAAGGAAACATAAACAGCAATTTGTCAAGACAGAAACATTGCTAATGTGTGACAGACTCCTTTGTCGTCCTTCCAAAATTTCACAGGATTGAATGTGGGTTTATAATGTTTCACTGAATTTAGGATGTGAGAAGTTACCTATTAGGAGCAGTATTATCTTTGAAGATCAAGGATTCTTTTCTTCAGTAACAAAATTTTTCCTACTTTGTTTAGAGAAATCAAATGAAGGCTTCAGAAGAAAAAATGTTACTGATAACTATCATCCATTTCAACATCATCTGTTGCAGGGGTAGGTTGAATGACTTACTAGGGATGTTACTTTTACTTAACAGCATATCTGGAAGAATTGAAAAGTGAATGTGGATGGTTAGCATGAAAAAAATTGTGCTTTCAGATGATTACTCTGACTCTATTTATTCTAAATCAGGCTGATTTAGAAAGTAAGAGTTTAGAGGCAATTGTGACTCTTGTTTTTGTCGACCTGAGACTTTCCCAACACAACCCACATTCTTGTGACAGAACCCAATGTTCTTGCCCTTCCTCCACTTGGTAGGTATATAACCCAGGAAAGGCCAAGTATTTTTCTACCTGGAATGGGCACAGATGCCATCCTGGATCTTGGGTCACATCACCAGAGGGATGTACATCAGAAACTGTCAATTCTAGTACCCAGTCTTCCTGTTCACACTGACAGATTCAGAGGTGAGCACATGGTACAAGAAAACCACCATGAGTCTTCTCCAAGAGTTTTTCTGATTAGACCTAGAGAAAAACAATCTTTTGCTTTTTAGATCTCATGTGCTGATAGTATATCAGTCTAACATAGTAAGACCAAGTTTCTATTCTCCTCACTATGGGCAAAACTTGTCATGCAGTAGAGAATAAAGTGAATATTCTGAGGTGCAGCAGGAGAAAGATGAGAGTGAGAACACATGAATGCAAACATGAAGCTCAATGGTGTCTAAATTTCTTTCCTTTCCATGGTTCAGTTTTGAACAGTAGTACATTTCTGCCATTATTTACTTGTTTTTAAGAAAATTACGTAGAAAGAGCTAACGAAAAAGTGATATAGCATCAAGATCTTATAACTCAAAAAAAAACTTATAATTCTTCTCAAGAGCTGAAAGATAAATGCATATAATTCTACTTGCCCAACAGGAATGAGGAGTGTTGAAATGATTCCTGAATTCTCAAAATATGAATTTTCTAAAAGGGAGGGGAAGGGATTGGTTACCTAGACAGTGGAGCACTCTGTGTGAATTCAGGGCTCTGTGAGGGCACATACTTCATGCAAAAAATAGCAACTGTTTTTTTGTGGCAAGATTTGGGAGGAGGAGGTAGAGGCATAAGATCATAAATTAATCATTTGTTGTACTTTACCTTATTCTGAAAATAATGATGCACCACTGGAGACTTTTCCAAGTGGAAGAGGGTCATGTTCTGATATGTATTTGAGATAAATGATCCTATCTTGTAACATGGGGTATAAGCAGAAGAAGCTGATGTAAAGGAAAGAAGGCCACTTAGGAGTGATTAAAATAGCTGAAGTAATAAACAATACAATACACAATATAATAATAGTTTAGTCATGTACAAAGATTGTTAGCAAGGCTGGATAAGAAAATACAGATTCAAAGAACTATGAAGACTCAAAGATTTTGCCGCTGATTGAGAATGGTCATATATAGGCAAGAGGATAAGAAGGTGGTTTAGGGATGAAGTGGGAACAGGGGAAAAAATTAATACACTTGGTTTAGGTCTTTTTGTACCACTTGTTCTTATGGTAATTCCAGATGGATAGTTCTAGAAAGTGGGAGGAAATGTAGACCTTATATTTAGGGTACAGGTTACACAATAGAGAAATATTAGCAAAAAAAAATTTTTAGTTATCTCTATGAGATACAAATTTCAAACAGATTATTGAGTAGAAAAGGAAGAAGTAAAAAATATTGTAATCAATTCTTTAAAACTACCTAGATGATATTAGTGCTATAAAAAGAGTTATTGAGAGATTTTACGGGATCCTGAAAAGATAGAGCACAGCCTACTATTTTTCTCTCCTTCCCACCCATAGTGTAGACTTAAATGTGTTTCAAGGAAGAGCCATACAGTCATTTACATTTCCTTATGTGGCAGTGAATGGATAGGTTGTGTAAGTTCTTCTGTTAAGGTGGTATAAGCCTGAGAAACAACAGAGTTGGTCCCAGCATGATTTGAGTTTCTCCAGTTTGGTGCAACCATCTGCAGCTGTATGATGCCCTGAGCTGGACATTTCAGTCATCTGCTCCTGCTTTTTGTACGGGCACATGTGGTTTGCATATATGTGCTCTTATGTATACATGTGTGGCTTGTGTGTTCACAGCATATGTACACATGTGTGTATACATGTAGGTATATGTGTGATCTCTTTCTTCCAAACTAAAATTACCTGAAATAAATGTAAGAATCAGTCAATCTAGTTATTAGATGAATTAACTTGGCTAAGATCTAAAATTCATAAATGATGTTGCAAGGTAACAATAAAGATGTGATTCCAATATGAAATATTTTTTGAAACTATGTTAAAGAGTCAGTATGCTGTTTAAAATGTAACTGAGTAGAGCATGCCTAACTTAAACTAAAATTATGATGGTATGTTTTGAGTAGATATTTAATAAACCAAATATACCAGCTTCAGTACCCTTGAGAAGGCTCATATAATTAGAATAGATGTTCTTCCCACTTACTAATAATTTTCACTAAATTTTATTAAGGGTCTTATTTAATTTTTACCACCTTTAATGATTAATCAAACTGTACTCTAAATACAAGTTTATATCTTCTTGTTCTAGCTGGTTGCTCAAAATGTTGAGGTTCTAATTTTCAGAAATTGCTGCTTTCTTTTTGGCCATTACTATATGGGAAATAAACTGCTGCTGTTTAGAGTTCTAGTAGCTTACCCAATTAATACCTAAAATTTTAAAAATACATTTTTCATATTCTCCATTATACACAAGAATTTCTCTGTATTCTTTTAACAAGAGGGAAATAAATGATAGTTCTCGAATACCAAACAATATGTAAGAGTGTGAGTGTGTGTGCTTGCCATTACAATATATCCTATGAAGTCTGTTCATTATTTAATAAATCAAGTGTCAAGGATAATTTCCAAAGATCTATGAGCACATGGCATGCATAAGTAAGTTCATTATGGTAATACAAAAAGCTAGAGAATAAATATTTATAATTCTATGAAGACTGCTTTTTCCTCAAGTGAATCTAATCAGTATTTCAATCACATTATCTAAATCAGGTACATGATAGATTGAAGAGCTGTGTCTATAAATCTATCATACCGTTCTTGAATTTTCTTTCTCATTAACTTTAAATTCATATGATAATTATTAATTTCATTGGCCATGACATATATAAAATATAGTACCTTCCTCTTACATAGATGTTATTGTTATAAATATCACCGCATATACATTTTGAGATAAATTAATTAACTGGTGGTTAAAATACAACGTGGGAAATATATCTATGTTAGATACTTGGGAGTGTGAGATAATCGAATATTAAGAATTGATAAATCTACATATTATAAATTACATATATAAATTATACTATTTGTATAACTACAGTCATTACCAAGTGCTACATTGTCTTCAGTGTTCTGTTATGGATAAGGGACTCAAGACCTACAACATACCAAAAATATATTACTTCCTTTATCCTCTGCTTTTATTTCTGGCAGTTTGTTTTTCCTGGTACCTGAGCATGAGCATGTGGCAGGCACAGCAGGCCAGAATTTCTTCACCCAAAGAAAAAAATCAGAAGAATGATATGCCGCATGTTTTGTAAATAAGAAACTGAATTATGCCCTTAATGAACAAAAGAAAATAGTATTCATCCTATAAATGTTTTTAAAATTAAAGAAATAGAATTATAATTACAAAAAAATTCCATTTTAAGGGTTAATTTCTAGCTAATGTCTTTCTTTTGCCCAATTCTCTCTTTATATGCCTGTTGTATTAGTTATCCACTACTGTGCAACAAATTAAATCAAAATTTACTGACTTGGAATAACAAACATGTCCCCGTTATTGTGGGTATGAAATCCAGGTATGGTTTAGCTGGGTGACTCTGGCTCTAAATCTCTAACATGGTTGCAGTCAAGCTGTTGACCAGAGCTTCAGTCATCTTAAGATTCGTTTCCAAGACTATGAAGAAGACATTGTTGAGAGAAGCCAAAAAAATTCACTTCTAAGCTCACTCAAGTGGCTGTTGGCCAGCCTCGGATGATCCATTTCTAATCTCACTCAGAGCCTTGTGGCCTCTCTTCAGGGCTTCCTTGATGACTGGTTGCTCCCAGGGTAAACAATCCAAAAGTGAGTCAGGAAAGGATTCAAGTTGAAAGTTACAGTCGTTTCATAACCTAATCTTGGAAATGATATCCCATTAGTTTTGCCATACTGTATTCATCAGAAAAGAGTCCATAAATCCAGTTCATAAACCAGGGGACAAAATTACACAAAGGAATAATTCACAGAAGGCTGAGGTCACTGGAAGTTATATTAGAGGCTGCCTACCATATCTGTTAGCTTTCTTTAGGAAATTTCTCATCTAGTTAGGTTATTTGGAGGCATCATAGTTACTATATAAACATAAATTCATCATACTCTCCACAAGTTCTTGAATTCCTATGTCAGAAGAGTACCGAATTGTCACTTTGAGCTGTCCGTGAGTCTCACCTGTCCCGTCTCTCATTCTCCTCAGACATGTCTAACTTTCACCATGCTTCTCAAACTCCTGTTGGCTCCCCTGCTTCTTCCCTCAGTGATGGTTGCACATCCCTATTTCTAAGAGAAAATAAAGTTCATCAAGATTTAATCATTAATATTCTTCACTTCCTACCATATCCCCAGCACACATATTGATCAAAGCATGTGTTCTTTCCTACTTCTTTCTTTCTGCATTCCAGAGGAAGATTTTGTTTTTCTTCTTAGAACTTTAGCCAGCCCTTTTGGGGTTGGTAGAAGCACCTCAGCTTTGTTTTCAATAATGAATTAGAGTTCCCCGAGCCTAAAGAGATGAACCATTTAGGGTGCTCTTTTCCCTGGAAATTTGGATTTGTTGGGATGGGTCATGGATCTAAGAATTTTCATTTTAGTCAGGACAGCAGGTGATTCTTATCTTCAGATACATTTCAAAAGCACTGAGTAGCATCATTTAAGAGTAAGAGTATTTATTAAATACTCATCTTGGGGAATGCATTTACCAACTACTATGGAGAATATAAAATTATGGATTAGTAGGACCTGTCCCAAAATTAATTTCTAAGAGATGAAACAAAACATTTCCTGGGTGAAAATAGCTAAGATGAAAACAGAACTATGAGCACGTTTTAGTTACAAACAAGATACTAGAATCAAGTGAATTATGTGATTGCAATCTGCTGGGCTTTCTCAGGGTAGACGTTCACAGAAAGTTGCCTAATACTGAACAATACTTTTAGTAAATTGAACATTTTTCTTTTCTGTTTCTCAGGGAGGAAATGGAAAAACATTGTGATAGTAAGTTTTGTTAAATTTGAGAAATGGTGAGGTTCAAGGAATTACATGGGTGTATTTGAAGTGAACTGACAACATGAGCGTTATGACATCATTTAGGGAAGGTACAGTTGGTGGAGGGCCTCTAAAAACTTGATTTGAGATGATACTATTACACTTGGATTATTTGTAGGAGAAGGTGGATTTGTGACCCAATTATGCTTGAAGAAAACAAACATGTTATTGAGTATCTATGTATCTGCTTCCAGGTTAAGAATTTTAAAACCATTATAAATTAAACTCACAGGCACACAGCCAGAGAAGTATTATTACACTCCTTAATAGATGAATAAATGAAGACTCAGATGTGATCAAATCACAGTGCAAGAAAGTGGTAGAGCTGCGAAGCCAATCCAGCTCTAAGCCAAAATCATTTCATTTCCTATTACTGTAGTACTACAATATAACCATATTTTTGAAATGTGTCTCCATGGTGGTTTGCATACAAGATCATTCTTGGAATCACATTGAGAGAGAAGGGGTGGGGAGAGGGAAACTAAATCTGAAAGCACTTCAAACAATATATTGAAAAAATAGTATTCTATTTGAGTTAATGATGAGCTATCAAAATGCTAGTGTTCTTCCTTTACAACTTGAAAAAAGCCTGACATTTTAAAGTTATAGAATAGTTTCTTAGGCATCATTTAACCACTTTTATTTCTGACTTTTATTTATTTTATTTATTTTTATTTATTTTCTTGAGAAATGAAAAGAGAATTTAATAAAAATGGGAGGTTTTGAATGCTTTTAATCTATATTAAAAAATGTTTTTGCTTAAAATTTCCAAAATCAAGTAGGTAAAACATATCATAGAATTATCTCCAAATGTCAGGAAGGACATTGCAGAAGGAAACCAAATAGTGTTTGATGTTAATTACAGCTGAGTAGTAACATGATAAACTCTTGATTTAGCATCTTTGAATCTTTGAAAAAAAAGCAATCACCTCCTATTACATCTATTAGAAGGAATTCCTAAGGCTAATTATCGGACTATTCTACTTTTTAAAAATCTAGGTGGGGAATCTGAATCTGAGCTTCTTTCCTCATGACCCAAGCCTCTCTGCTTCCATCACTGGCTCTTCTTTTCCACAAAATCCTCTATCTATGACAACTCATATCAACACTCCACCTCCACTTCTTCTGGTATAACTGTTGCTCTAGCAAATAACAACTATCCCACAACATATGACTGCAGTGCCACCTCCCAGGGCATAATTCTCCAGCAGGCATCGTTGATAAGTCTTTGGCTCCAACTCTGACATCTGCTCTCACACCCTCTCTGGCTGGTTCCTGAGACCAGGAGAGTTATAAGGATCTGACCAACTGAAAGGATATTCTTTGAACACTTTAAAAGGTACAAAGTGCTCTAGACCTGTAAGAGATTCTTAGTAGTGCTTTTTCTCTTGAAAAGTTTTTATATATCCCATTAGAATGGGTCATCATTTAAGTGATGGCAAGACATTGAAAGGAAAACCTCATTTTTCTAGGTGCTAAAGAGCTATAGAAGAACATATTTAGAGATGAATAATTATCTTGGGAAATATTACTATTTAAGGAGCAATAACATTCTTTTTCATTTAAATCTGATCATTCAGTTAAGAATAAAATGAAGTGGGCGCCTGGGTGGCTCAGTGGGTTAAAGCCTCTGCTTTCGGCTCAGGTCATGATCTCAGGGTCCTGGGATCGAGGCCCGCATCGGGCTCCCTGCTCAGCGGGGAGCCTGCTTCCCCCTCTCTCTCTCTGCCTGCCTCTCTGCCTCCTTGTTATCTCTCTCCCTCTGTGAAATAAATAAATAAAATCTTTAAAAAAAAAAAGAATAAAATGAAGAAAAAATCTGCATTTGAGACAGGGATCATAGTGGAGCTAGAGCTTGATGAAATGAGGTAATAAAACATTAATTCCATTCCTAGTATGCATTTTCATTTTATCCTTTTATATGCATGTTCCATGTGAACACTGGAATCCAGATGCATACTAATTAGTAATTAATATTCATCAACTTGTATAACAGTCCTCAACATAATGGTGATTAGCTTTAGATATTTATAGTATCATGATTAACTAGTTAGAGAATTGCATCATTTTCATTAGAATTACATTATGTTCCATAGGAGGATTTGTGTTTTGATACTGAGAAAATCCAATGATGCTTTAAAACTCTACATTTCAAGGATACTGAACTTATTTGTTCATATACTTAGTAAGTAGTCACTCCAGTAAAATTGAATGGATAAATAATTATTTTCCAGAGAGACCTTTTTTTAGTCTTACTGTTGGTTTGCAACCTTCTCAGGAGCTTCCCAAGTGAAATCTGAAACCAACCTCGATCTGGGAAAGGAGGGAGAGACCCAAAAAAGAGACAGGTCACTCCAACTTGGTAAGTGGAGGTTTTAATAAGCAAAGGGAACTTACATACGAGGCTTGTCTTAGATGGCAGCTAGATGAGTAGATCCCCACACCTGCCACCAAATCCTAAGAATTTATACAGAACCCTTAACTAGGTTCAGTCACATTTACCATGCAGGTGTTCTCAAGGGTGTTCTCACCTCACTATCTCAAGGCTATGTCTTTGGAACAGCCTCTGGGAACAGGAAAGGCAATCAGAACCTGTATTTCAAGGAGAGGAGTAGAGGTAATCTCCAGGGTCCTGCTTTGGGTCAACTGCTAGTCACATCTTCTTGATGACTTTCCCCAACATTTCCTTTATTGTGACCAGTTTTGTAATCTCATACACCTCCCTTTTCTGAAATGGGCCCTGAGTGGTCAACAAGGGGTTTCATTCGCATTGAGGTGGCTCCTTTGGTGGCTTTCTGGTTGCATTGGAGGCAAATGCCAAGCAATACAGGCTCATGTAAGAGAAAATAGAGATTATGACAATAATTTACAAAATTAGGGATAGCTTTTTTTGTAAGAGCCCATGATCTGAACCATTGACTTTTTAAGTCTCCTAAGCTGGGAGTTGACTCAGGGCATTTACCTGTGTTCTTATGTGATTTAATAAAAATGATACATGAGCAGATTAATTAGTTAGGAACATATAACATTTTGTTTGGATAATGGCATAGGGGTGGGTCCTTGCAAGGCAGTAATAATATCTAAGGCTATTTTATTTTAGGGGACAGCTTTTCTCATTTGGAGTCATTTTAATGTTCAGTAAGGACAGACTTTGTTGATTATCATTTAAGATTTGCTGAGTGAATTTAGTAAGGATTTCTATGTGTACTATAATGTTCTCCAGGTCATTTTATTTTGGACGACAGCTTTTCTCATTAGAATCATTTCAGTATTTAGTAAGGACAGGCTTTGCTGACTATCATTGAAGGTTTGCTGGGTGAATTTTAGTAAGGGCTTCTATGTGTCCTTCTATAATATCCTCCAGGCCAATGGAGGAATCAAAGATGGTGGTCAAATGATCATAGCAGTGGAAAACAGTGTCTATCAGGCTTTGAGGAGAGGGAAGTTAATAGCTTTAAGAACTTGACATAACATATATGTTGGCCACTCTCAGGCATGAGGAGATGGACTAGAGATGGAATATGCTAGATCAGGATCCCCCCCCTTTTCCTCTTTCAATGAGGCATGTTCTATTTAAGGTATAATGCGTTGGGGTCTGGTATTCTTAGCAGCATAGCACTTTGATCCATAGTGAGATTTGGGATCATAGCTGTCTCCCATGACTCCCATACCTTTATAGTTTTGGGTGTCTCAGCAGGGATCCCCAAATCATCTGGTTTATGGGTCAATACACCCTACTGGTTGGTTATTTAAATATATTAATGACTGGAACAGTATTTTAGTCTATCTGTCTGAAGATGATTTAATTTGCTCTGTGTGTGTGTGTGTGTGTGTGTGTGTGTGTGTGTGTGTGTATTGTTTTCTATCAATTTTTCTGTTAGTTATAGGGGAGATGGAACCTCCATTCAATGTTACGTATTTCTTCCCAGTCTTGCATATTATGACCTTTGAAATGTGACCACCAATCATTCATTCAACAAGTGGTACTCAGTATTTTCATCCCCCAATGGTGGCAACCTATTTTGCATGGTGGCAAGGGAAAATTGGGTTAGGTCAGATGAAGTATTCATATAAACCAATGCATCTTTAGAATCCTCATTAAGAGGGAAGGGGCCAATATAATCAATTTGCCAATCTCTCACTGGTGGATGGCTGAAGATTCTTTTGGCAGTTGCCTTGGGCATTTTTTAGAACACAAAGGATATACTGTTATAGCATTAACCAAGTAATTGCATTTTAAGGGCGATCTGGCATCCTTGGTGATATACCGTCTTACTCGGACATTGTGATGGACATCCTCGGTGCACCCAATCTGCTCTATGTACTGAAGGGTCAGTAGCTAGAGTTCATACCTGAGCTAGGGCATCAGCTTCCTCATTTCCAGCAGGTGTCAGTGACTTATAAACTGAGATCTGGAAAACAGTGAGGATTGCCTCAGGGTCCTGCAGACAGACTCACACGTCTTTCATATATCTTGCCCCCATAGTGCTTATTTATGATTATTCATGGATGCCCATTCTTCAAGTCCTAGGGTTAATCTCCTTAGAACAACCTGTCAGTGTAAAGCTTTAATGGCCAGGGCTTATGAGTAATCGCCAGCCAAATTTTAGTCCATAGGCTGGTACAGTGTGTTTTTGTTTTCATGCAGATTTCATGCAGTATCAGCGTTGGGCTGAATAGCGACTGTAGTCAATGTGGATAGATTTTCTCAACTGGACTTCTGTATACCAGGCATCAGCGAGAAATTTTTTTTTTTTGCCCCCTCTTTGCAGGCTATAGGCACTGCCACAGGACTAAGGGTGGGGCATCTGGATGATCATTCTAGGGTCTAGTAGCACTTGTATTTTTAGAGACTGTGGGCTGGTGGACAGGATGCTCCTCTTCAGCAAATAGGCATGACATGTAGTCAAAGTGGGATTTTAAGCCATAACAAACTTGAGTCAATAGAACATATTTTTATCTCACCTTGATAGGAAGGGAAGTTCTTATCACAATGACCTATATTCCTCAGTGAGAGGCTCTATCTGAAGGAGTGCTATGTACTCTGTTAGAAATTGTTACTGTATGGGGGTATATTCGCTTCTGCCCCCTTCCAGAACTGGGACCACTATTGTCCCTCCCACATGAAGGCACAATGATCTTAGTTTTCAGAAACCTGTACTTGTCAAGTCTTTTCCATGAATCTCCCTGAAGACAAAGCACTTTTGCAGGAATACTTTTTCTTTTTCTGCCAAAACATCAGCAAAAAACAATAACTGCAAATGACGAAAGACTCAAAAATGGCCATGGTTAAAGATCTGATGAAAATTCATTATAATGCAATTGACAAGGGAATTTGGTTATTTCTGTGACATACATTTTAAAATTATGACTGGTAACATTATACAAGGACATATCAGATTTTTAGCAACTTTATGTAAATATATCCTATAGAGAGTACAGCATTATTTTTATTTGACAATGCTTTATATGAAATTGAACATATATTTAAAAACTACATAGTTTTAAAAAACTTAGTTCTTTCCACAAAGAAGACTAAGTTTTTAAGTGATCAAACACCTCGTACAGACAAAACACACACTCTTGTTTTCTAGGTAGATTACATTTAAGGTAAAGGCAAACTTTTGTTTATATATATTCCTTTTATTAAGAGCAAATGAATAATCTAAGAAAAATTTGTCTTTTTAACAGAGAGAAAACTCAATTCTAATTTTTCACCAGTGTAGTTTTTATATTAAAACTCTATTTTTATTTATTTTTTAATTTTTATTTATTTTTTTTAAAGGTTTTATTTATTGATTTGAGAGACAGCACACAGAGAGAAAGAGAGCACAAGCAGGGGAGCAGCAGGCAGAGGGAGAAGCAGACTGCTCTGGACCCTGAGCAGGGAGCCCGATGTGAGACTTGATCCCCAGACCCTGGGATCATGACTTGCCCTGAAGGGAGATGCTTACCTGACTGAATCACCCAGGCACCCCTAAAACTCTATTTTTATATAAATCCATTTTTTAATCTTAGTTTGACTATATAAATTTTTACTCAATATTCTTTTCTTTATAAACTTTCTACAACTTCTTATATCTACTTAGGTTTTATTCTAAAACTTAGCCATGAATCACACATGCATTCATATGGTTAAAGATTTTCAGTGATAATTATTATCTTATGGAGGCTGTGGACTGTATTTTGGGGGAAGGAAAGGATCACACAGTCTATTTTTAAGCCTCCCCAGTTCCCTTTTTTAAAATTCAGTTTCTATGGCTGTGTTTTGGTTAACTCCTGGGTGTTTATGTTTGAAACACGTGTAAACTTGAAACAAGTTTACAACTTCCTGGGATAGAAAAAGAATAAGATTTTTCCTAAAAGTTTTGGGTTAATTGCTATTTACAATTTTTCTTTGTATTAGAAATCTTTTCAGAGATTCCAGAGTTCTCTTATCATCTTAATCCATCTTTGTCATAAGTACTCAGACCTTAATCTGTGGCAGGTTGTACCCTTCTAGCTCTGCAGAGCACATGCAAAAATCTCCAACTGATTCTGCTCTCCCATTTTGTCATCTAGCCCTGAAGCTGGCAGATGAGTGGACATTCCCATGACCTTCTCTAATATCAGCTCTTCTTCTAACTCTGTACCTTGATCTTTAATCTCATTGGTCATTGGTGGCTAGTGAACTGTCCACAAGGGAACCCAGCCCACTGTAGCAGCCCATCCATTTTCTTCTTTGTGGCAGTGTGCCATGCAGTTTTTCTGCATAGAAAAACTTACAGCAGGGGCACCTCGGTGGCTCAGTGGGTTAAAGCCTCTGCCTTCGGCTCAGGTCATGATCTCAGAGTCCTGGGATTGAGCCCCACATCGGGCTCTCTGCTCAGCAGGGAGCCTGCTTCCTCCTCTCTCTCTGCCTGCTTCTCTGCCTACTTGTAATCTCGCTCTCTCTGTCAAATAAATAAATAAAATCTTAAAAAAAAACTTACAGCAGCCAGCATTTTCAGGGTGCCCCCATATTCATATGGTGGTCCATAAGCATCTGATACCACTCTTCACAGATGTATTGATGGCCAACCTGGGATTTCCTCCACAGATGCCCCTTTCCCAAGGCCCATTTCTTAGGTTTCCTGATTGGCTCTCCAGTTGTTGGCTCAAGACCCTCTTGGGAGTTTCCTCAGTGAAATCGGAAACTGGCCCCTATATCTGGAGGACAGGGAGGGATCCAGGAAAAAGGCAGGCCACTCCAGATTGGAGATTGCCCTTTAATAAGCAAAGGGAATTTACATATGAAGCTCGTTTGGGTGGCAGCAAGATGAAGGAATGCTCATACCCACCTGCTGAGTTTTAAAAGTTTATATGCTGAGAGCCTTAACTGGGTTCAGTCAAGTTTACTGGGCAGGTGTTCTCAATATCACATCACTATCTCTATGCTATGTCCTTGGAACAGCCTCTGGGAGCAGGAAAGGCAAAGGAAACCCACGTTCCAAGGACAGGGGTGTGTTGAGAAGCCTCTGATCATCCAGGTTCAGTTTATGGGTCAGCTGGTGTTCAGGTCTTCTTGGTGACTTTCCTGAACAATTATCTTCCTGACTTTTTTAACCCATGGGAGGAATTGATCTTTCTTTTTTTTTCTTTTAATATTTTATTTATTTATTTGTCAGAGAGAGAGGGAGAGAGCACAAGGTGGCAGAATGGCAGGCAGAGGCAGAGAGAGAAGCAGGCTCCCTGATGAGCAAGGAGCCCGATGCAGGACTCAATCCCAGGACGCTGGGATCATGACCTAAGCTGAAGGCAGCCGCTTAACCGACTGAGCCACCCAGGTGTCCCATTTCTTTCTTTTTTTTTTTTTTAATTGATCTTTCAACAAGTATTTTGAACTCCAACTAGCCTCATTCTAGGCCATGGAATGCAGGCAACAAGCAATAACTCTCATGGCCCCATCCCCTCCTGACTTCTCAAGGACATAGCCCTAGCACTTCCCCTTTGCTTCTCCTGCATTCTATTTGTTCTTTCTACTAAATATTTTGCATCAACTTACAAACATGTTATTCTCTTACTGTATAAGCATTATAGCACTTCAAAATGTCCTCTTCCTATATGCCCATGTGCTAAGCATTATTTTTCTCTACAACACCTTTCATCTCCCTTGACGCCGCTGTCCCATTTCACTTTGGCCTATGAGCAGCATTTGACCCAATTGATCGTTGCCTGATTCTGGGCTTTAGAACACCATATTCTACTGGTTTTTCCTCTTACTTCACAGATATCTCCTCCTTAGTCTTTCTTGTCAATTATTTATAATCTCTCTGAATTTTAAAATATGGACATCCCACGGCTCTGTCCTAAGACATTTTCTCTTTTCTACTTCATTTACATATCTGGTGATCTCACCCAGTCTCATGTCCTAAATTCTGCTAACATGTCAACAACTCCCAAATTTATGTCTATAGCACAGATCTCTTCTCTGAATTCTAGACTAATAAATTTGACTGAATACCTTTCCACACCGAGATAAGAATCTCAAACACAATATTCCTAAAATTAAATTCTTGATACTCTCCAGGAAAGCAGCTCATCCTACAGTCTTCTCCAGCTGTACTGGAAACTTTGTATTTCCAGCTACTAGGTCAGACATGTTAAACTGATCCTTGACTCTTACTTTCTCATATGCTACATTCAATCATTGATCAAATCCTGTTGTCTTTACTACCAGAATCCACTCAATGCTGACTACTTCTCACCTCCTTTATTGCTACTACCTTGGTTCAAGCCACTCATTCATCCCTTGAATTATAGCCTTCAAACTGTGCTTATGCCTCTATGGTCTATTATCAATATAGAAGCCTGTTAAAATTTAAGTCATATCATGAACCACCCTTCCTAAAACCCTACAGAAGTTTTCCTTCTAACTCCAAGAAAAGGTCCAAGTCCACAACAGCGCCCACACAATCTAGCTCCTGTTCACTCTGGCACAATGGCTTATTTCTCCCTTGTCTTGCACTAGACATGCTGGTGTCATGACTCTTCCTTGAGCAATTAAGTATGATTCCCACCTCTCTTCACACTTGCTGTGCTCTCTGCCTGGCATGTTTTCGTCCTAGGTATCCTCATGTTCTACTCCCTTACTTTATTCAAGAAATACCAACATTTTAGTGAGGGCTTTCTTGACCACTCTTTTTAAATTTATACCCCTTTAGAATTTCCTCGTCCTATGTGCTGCTTTATTTTTCTCTATAAGACCTAGCACCTTCTAACATATCATGTAATTTACTCATTGATTGTCTTTATTATCTTACTGCACTGTATTTTGTTTTTCTCCTTTGTAGCCAGCCTTCTTTTTAGATTCATTTTCTATTTATTCTGTCTTTCCACACCCATTTGTTGTTCCTCACACAGTCCATTATTGTTCCTTTAGTGGTTCTAGAGATTACAACTTACATATATTAAAGTCTAATACAATTTTTACTTTTTATCACTTCCCAGACAATGCTCTGATCTTAGAACACTCAATCTTTGCTTACCACCCTTTTATTTTTTTGTACTATTGATGTTAGTCATTTTAATTCCATGTGTATTTTATACCTAACGAGATGTTACTATTATTGCTATGTTCAGTCAATAATCATTTATTGTTCACCCACATGTTTAATCTTTGCTTTATTTCTTATTCTTCCTTGCATACCTGTGATTCTACCTGAGATCACTTTTCTTCCATCTGGAGAACTCTTTGTAGTATTTCTTCTAGTGCAGATTTCCTGGCAACAGATTTTCTCAGTTTTTGAATAGAAATGTCTATTTCAAATTTACTTCAAAAGATATTTTTGTGGAAATAGAATTCTGGGTTGACATTGCTTTTCTTTTAGCAGTTTAAAAATGGTATTCATCAGGGCACCTGGGTGGCTCAGTGTGTTGAGTGTTCTACTCTTGGTTTTGGCTCAGGTCATGATCTCAAGGTCATGAGATCAAGCTCCTCTTCAGGTTCCAGCACAGCGGGAAGTCTGCTTGAGTTTCTCTTTCTCCTTCTGCCCCTTCCTGTGCTCAAGCTCTTGCTCTCAAATAAATAAAAAATATTTTTAAAAATTTTAAAAATAAAATAAAAATGGTATTCATCATCTTCTCATTTCTATCATTTCTGTTGATGAGTTATCAGTGCTATCATTTCTCCTTTGAAAGAAATGTGTCTCTTCCTCTCCTCCCTCAACTCGGTGGCTTATTTTTGCATTTTTCTTGTTTATTTTTAAATTCAATTTATTTAAACTAAACCTAAACAAAACCAGTACACCCATTTCTCTACCCCTCCCCTTCTTGCCTCTGGCAACCATCAATCTGTTTATTTATTTGTTTACTTACTTATTTTTATCTATTTATTTATTTTAGATTCTATATTTAAGAGAGACCATATGGTATTTATCTTCCTCTGTCTGACATATTTCACTTAGCATAATGCCCTGAGGTTCATCCGTGTTGTCACGAATGGCAAGCTTTCATCTTTCCGATGAACAAATAATTTCATTTTATATGTATGACTATCTGGGAAATGAATTGTCTGGGAAGTGAATAATTTCCTACATATATATGTGTATATATATATGATATATATGTATTCATATATATTTTATATATTTAATGTATATATTATATATTCATATATATGTAATATATATCACATCTTTAACCATTCATCCATTGATGGATAATTAAATTATTTCCATATCTTTGCTATTCTAAATAATGCTTCAATAAACATGAAGGTGCATGCATCTTTTCAAGTTAGTGTTTTTCTTTTCTTTTCTTTTCTTTTTTTTTTTTTTTTGGATAAATATCCAGAAGTGGAAATGCTGAATTATATGGTAATTTTATTTTTAAGTTTTTGAGAAGCCTCCATAATCTTTTCCATTCTGGTTGCACCAATTTACATTCATCCAAACAAAACAACAACAACAACAATTGCCTTTTCTCCACCTCACCACTAAAACTTATTATTTCTGGCTTATTGTTAATAGCCATTCTGACAGGTGTGAGGTGATAGCTCATTGTGGTTTTGCTCTGCATTTTCCTGATGATTAATGATGTAGAGCATCTTTTCATAAAACTTGTAGCCTTCTGTATGTCTTCTTTGGAAAAATTTCTATTGAGATCTTCTGCCCAATTTTTTTAATTGGCGTTTTTTGTTATCAAGTTGTATGAATTCTTTATATATTTTGGGTATTGGCCCCTTAATGAATATATGACTTGTAAATATTTTCTTTCATTCAGTAGGCTACCTTTTCATTTTGTTGATGGTTTGCTTTTTTGTGTAGAAGATTTTTAATTTGATGTAGTCCCACTTGATTATTTTTGCTTTTGTTGCCTTTGCTTTTGGTGTCAAATCCAAAAAAGTCATTGCTGAGACATACATCAAAGAGCTTACTGCCTGTGTCTTCCAGGAGTTTTATGGTTCCAGGGCCTATATTTAAGTCTTTCATCCATTTTGAGCTAATTTTTGTGTATGTTATAAGACAACAGTTCATTCTTTTACATTTGGCTGTCCCATTTTCCCAGTACCATTTATTGAAGATACTGTCCTTTCCCCATTGTATATTCTTCCCTTCTTTGTTGTAAATTAATTGACCAAATTAACTTACAACAAAGCTCTAGCTTTGTTCTTCTTTCTCAAGATTACTTTGCCTGTGTGGGATCTTTTATAATTTTATACACATTTTGGATTATTCTATTTCTGTGAAAAATGTCATTGAAATATTTGTGGGGATTACACTGAATCTATAGATTGCTTTGTTAGTGTGGACATTTTACCAATATTCTTCCAATTCATGAGCATGGAATACCTTTCCTTCTATTTCTGCCTTCTTCAACTTATTTCGTTAATGTCTTGTAGTTTTTAATATAAGGTCTTTAATTTTATTGGTTATTTTTTTTCTAGATTTTTAAAATGGAATTGTAAATGGGATTTTTTAAAAATTTCTCTTTCTGATAGATCATTATTAGTGTATCAAAATGTCGCAGATTTCACATACTTATTTTATATCCTGCAACTTTATTGAATTTATTAGTTCTAACAGTTTTTGATGGAATCTTAAAAATATTCCTACATATAATATTATATCACCTGCAAATAGTGACAGTTTTACTTCATTTCCTATTTGGATGTCTTGTATTTCTTTTTCTCGCCTAAATGCTCTGGCTATTATTTCCAATACTATGTTAAATAAAAATGGCTAAAGTAAACATCCATGTCCTGTTTCTGATCTTAGAGGAAAAGCTTTTAGCTTTATACCAGTAAGTATGATGGCTATGGTTTTGTCATATATGACTTTTACAATGTTGAAGAAAATTCCCTATACAGGGAAGAAAATGTTGAGAGTTTTTATCATACGTGATGTTGAATTTTGTCAAATGCTTTTTCTACATCTATTGAGATAATCATATGATTTTTATCCTTTATTCTGTTAATGTGGTATATCACACAGACTGATTTTCCAATATTGGACCACTTTTGGATCCCTGGAATAAATATCACTTGATCATGGTGTATGATCCTGTTAATGTATTGTTGAATTTGTTTTGTTAATATTTTGTTGGGAATTTTTGCATCTACTGTCATTAGGGCTATTAGTCTGTAATTTCTTTTCTTGTGGCATCCATATATGGTTTTAATATCAAGGTAATGCTGGCCTCATAAAATGAGTTTGGAAAAGTTTTATCTTGTTCTTTTCTGTTCGGGGTAGTTTGAGAAGGAATGGTAATAACTATTCTTTGAATGTTTGATAGAATTCACCAGTAAATCCACCAGTCCATCTGGTCCTGGACTTTTGTTTGTAGGGAGGTTTTTGATTAAGGATTCAATCTCCTTACTAGTAATCAATATGTTCAGATTTTCTATGTCCTCATGATTTAGTCTGCTTGGTAGGTTGTATGTTTCTAGGAATTTATTTATGTCTTCTAGGTTGCCCAGTATATTGGCATATAATTGTTCTTAGTAGTCTCGTATCTGTATTTTTGTGGTATCAATTATAACATGTTTCCTTTCATTTCTAATTTTATTTATTTGAGTCTTCTTTTTTTCTTGGTGAATCTGGTTAAAAGTTTGTCAATTTTATTTTATCTTATCACAGAATCAGCTCTTAGTTTTATTGATCTTTTCTATTGTCTTTTTAGTTTCTATTTCATTTATTTCTCTTCTAATCTTTTTATTTCCTTCCTTCTTCTAACTTTGACCTTCATTTGTTCTTCTTTTTCTAGTTCCTTAAAATATAAAGTTAGATGGTTTATTTGAGATATTTCTTATTTTTTAAAGATTTTATTTATTTGACAGAGAGAAAGATCACAAGTAGGCAGAGAGGCAGGCAGAGAGAGAGGGGGAAGCAGGCTCTCCACTGAGCAGAGAGCCTGATGTGGGGCTCGATCCCAGGACCCTGGGATCATGACCTGAGCTGAAGGCAGAGGCTTAACCCATTGAGCCACCCAGGTGCCCCGAGATATTTCTTATTTCTTAAGACAGGCATTTATCACTATGAAATTCTCCCTTAGAACTGCTTTTGTTGCAGCCGATAAGTTTTAGGAAATTACATTTCCATTTTCATTTGTCTCAAGAATTTTTTAATTTTTATTTTGATTTATTTGACCAATTGTTCAGTAGCCTATTGTTTAATGTTCACATAGTTATGAATTTTTCAGTTTTCTTCATGTAATTAATTTCTAGTTTCACACTATTGTGGTGAGAAGATGCTTGATAGGATTTTTTTAAGATTTTTTTATTTATTTGACAGAGAGAGAGAGAGAGATCACAGGTAGGCAGGGAGGCAGACAGAGAGAGAGGAGGAAGCAGGCTCCCTGCTGAGCAGAGAGCCCAATGTGGGTCTCGATCCAAGGACCTTGAGATCATGACCTGAGCCGAAGGCAGAGGCTTTAACCCACTGAGCCACCCAGGCACCCCAATGCTTGATAGGATTTAAGTCCTCTTAAACCTATTAAGATTTGTTTGGAGGTCTAATTTATGATCTTTCATGGAAAATATTCCATGTGTATGTGAGAAAAATATATTCTGTTGTTTTGAATGGAATGTTCCATTAATATCTATTACATTCTATCTCTTATGTAAGGGCAATGTTTCCTTAATTATTATCTATCTGGATAACTTAACCATTGATATAAGTGGTGTGTTGAAGTCCCCTACTATTATTGTATTGCTATCTATTTATCCCTTTAGGTCTGTTAATATTTGCTTTATATATTTAGGTGCTCCTATGGTGGGTGCATAAATATCTACAAATGTTATGTCTTCTTGTGGGATTGATCTTTTCATTATTACTGTACTCCTTTCTTTGTTTCTTCTTACAGTCTTTGTTTTAAAGTCTATTTTTATCTGATGTAAGTATAGCTACTCCAGCTTTCTTTTGTTTTTTTACTTGCATACAATATCTTTTTTTCATCCTTTCACTCTCAGTCTGTGTGTATTCTTAACATCTAAAGTGTGTCTCTTATAGACAGCATATAGATGGGTCTTATTTTTTTTATCCATCAGTCACTCAGTGTCTTTTGACTGAAGAATTTACATTAAAAATAATTGTTGATAGGTATGTATTTATTGCCATTTTGTTAATTTTTTTCTGGCTGTTGTAATAGTTCCTTTCTGTTTTTTTTTTTTTCCTTTCTTGCTGTCCTCCTTTATGGTTTGATGACTTTCTTTAGTAGCATGGTTATATTCCTTTCTATTTATATTTCATGTATCAATTATGGGTTTTTGCTTTATGGTTATATGTGAGCCTCTTATAGCAATTTAATATAAGGTCTTTGAGCTCAGGAATTTTGTCCGTTTAGTTGATTGTTATATCACCAGTGTCTGGCATATAGTAAGTTCCAAAAAATATATTATTATAGTGAATGAATACATCAATTAATAAATGAAACAAGCGTAAACCTAGTGAAGAAAACAGGTTAACACTTAAGAAATAAAATACAATGGCAGAAGATTGTATGGAATCATGATAATAAATTTAGAAGAAAGAAATATTTATTTATTTATTTATTTATTTACTTAAAAGATTTTATTTATTTGACAGAGAGAGACACAGTGAGAGAGGGAATACAAGCAGGGAGGAGTGGGAGAGGGGGAGGGAGAAGTGGGCTTCCCACTGAGCAGGGAGCCTGATGTGGGGCTCGATCCCAGGACCCTGGGATCTGACCTGAGCTAAAGGCAGATGCTTAACCAACTGAGCCACCCAGGCACCCCAGAAAGAAATATTTAAAGATCTAGAAGATTTGGTGAGCATCTTGGGGGAGATGCCAATGATACAAAGAAAAATTGGCATTTGATTAATGAATTCTGAGATCCTAAATCTTCTACTGTACCTTCCAAAGAAAAGACACCTACTTCTTCCTTTCTCAGATCATTTAATCCAGTTTGTAGTCCTGGACGCAAGTTGACTGCTTTGCTTGAGTAGTCATTCCTCCACCTTTGCCAATGGGGAAAAATGTTTATTCTCTTTATCCAGGCTCAAACATTATCTCTTCTTTTAATTTACTAGATGATAAACTCTATAAAGTTAGGTATTGAGGGGCACCTGGGTGGCCCCTTCAGCTCAGGTTATGATCACAGGGTCCTTGCTCAGTGGGGAGCCTGCTTCTTCCTCTCCCTCTACCCCTCTCCCCACTCATGCTCTCTCATTCTTTCTCTGTTGCAAATAAATAAAATCTTTTTTTAAGAAAAAGGTATTGAATTTGTTTTGCACACCATTGTTTCTCCAGTACCCAGCACGTGATAAACATAATATAAACATTTGTTGAATAAATGTATATGTGCTGCTGAAGCAAGCACAACATTTGTTGAATGAATGAACAACTCTTTCCTGACCTCCACATTACCACTACTTTTACATCTTTAATTTTGTAGTGTATTTTTACATTTGATCTGGTGTTGTATTACAGTGGTCAAAGGTATTTTCTGTATCCACGATAACCTTTAAGAATTTTGAGAGTTAGCCTCTACCTATGCCATGTTTGTCCTTCTCACTTTTCCTTCCCTACAAGTATGTTACAACACAATGCACAATCACTAAGTATTTAAATTGCACAGTATATTAGTTAACTATTGCTACCTTAAATAACTATAAAACTTCTGGGGCACACGACAATAAACATTTATTTTTCTCATGATTTTTCAGTTTAGTAAGGCCTCAGCTACTCCAGTATGGGCTTGACTGAGAGGCTTTCACCTGCAGGTTTAGTTTGGAAATGTTTCACATGGCACTCACCCATCTTGGATCAATGGATTAGTCAAGTCATGTTTTCTTTCTTTCTTTCTTTCTTTCTTTCTTTCTTTCTTTCTTTCTTTCTTTCTTCTTTCTTTCTTTCTTTCTTTCTTTCTTTCTTTCTTTCTTTCTTTCTTTCTTTCTTTTTTAAGATTTTATCTATTTATCTGACAGAGAGACACAGCGAGAGAGGGAACACAAGCAGGGGCAGAGGGAAAGGGAGAAGCAGGCTCCCCACTGAATAGGGAGCTTGATGTGGTACTCGATCCCAGGACTCTGGGATCATGACCTGAGCCGAAGGCAGATGCTTAATGACTGAGCCACCCAGGCACCCCAACTCGTGTTTTCATGGTAATGACAAAGGGCAAAAGAGCAAGATGAAACATGCAATGCCTCTTATGGTCCAGGCTTAATTAGAACCACTGCCAGTTTTACCCATTTTCCATTCGTCAACACCTGTTCCATGTCCAAGCCAGAAATCAAGGGGATAAGAAGATATATTCTGTCAGTGGAGGGAAGAACTGTATGGTCACATGACAAAGGGTGAGTAAAAAGGGCAGGCTGAAGGACATGGGCTAATAATCCAATCAATCACATCCAGTGGTTTAAAATGCGTAATAATAATAATAGCACATGAAGCTTTACAGGGATACACACACACACACACACACACACACACACACACACACACACACACAAACCTTACAGGGTTTTAATTCATTCCTCAAAAATTTTGACTGTGCACCATGTGCCAGGCACTGGTCTAGCTCCTGAAGATACAAAAATGAATAAGAGACATAACAGCATTGTGAAATGAACAAGGAAGTAGCGACTCATCTTACAGAGGAGTTTAGTCATAGCTTAGTTCATATAAAAGGTGAACAGGAGAGCCTGGAATTGAGTAGAGGTTGGTCTTTTTTCAAAACAATTTCTATACCACTTCCTAATTTACCTACATATTTTGACAGGATTAGAGGGACAGAATCCATAATTTAAATGCAGAGACAAGAACAGAGATGGTGTAACTCCATTCTATATTAATGTAATGGATAAACGAGGGTACCTTGCTTAGTTTACTGACCATTCCAGGCCTTATATGTGTAACATACTACTCTTAGCTAAAACAGTCTCCGGAAACTCATCTTCTCACTTTACAAGAGCTCTTAACTACATAATTTGAGGGCAATAAAACTTTTGACTCCAAAGGAAAAGCCTTTGAAAAGAGACACTAGAAGGATATGAGAATACACCTTGAAACTTTATTAGTAAAACAAAATCCTGCATTCTTCTGGTATTGCCCTGTGCGTTTTCACATCGCCTTCCCCCAACAAGCTGTTCTTCATAGGAACATATTGATTTAATCGAATCTTACAGCTGTGGCTGGGAAGCGCCCTGAATAACAATAAGGCTTTTATATGGAATATGACTTCATTTAGAGAAGAACTGCTGATGCAGGATGGCAGATTCATTAAACTGCCTGGCTGATCAATGTACTACCATTTGGAAAAGCTAGACTAGGAACTAAATAGCTTTTCATATTGGTTGTCAGACATTCTTTTAAATATCTTGTTGTATGTTATGACAGATGGATGAGAAACAGCTTTCAGTAATCAGAAGATCAAGCCAGCAATTTGAATCTACCAGAAGGGGAAAAATCACCTGTGTACAACAGGTGCTGTTCTCAGCTTCAGATTTCTCAAGGAGAGCTCTGTAGCACATTAAAAATAAAATGTGGTTCATGCTTTCTGTGGTAACAATGACTATGGAATACAAATCCTTTATTATAAAGCAACTACTTCCCCTGTTTTTCCAATTTACAGTGAATAGAGAGCTCTATAAATTCAAGTGGGAACATTGTTCTTCTTATAATCTGTGCCAGTGAAGGTATTATTTATAAGGAAGTCACTGAAGCAGAGTCTTCATCCAAGAATTTGCAAGCCTTCTGCTTCTTATTCTAGAAACAACCACATCCCTGAGATATCCTGGCTATAAGCACTAGACCTCAGTTGCACAGGTCATTGCTTGGTTCCAAATCCCCAGGGAGTTGTCTTAATCGGAAGCAGCCTGCCTTGTTCTAACTAGCCCAATTAGGATTAAGAAATAGGGGAAATTTCTTGCCTCAAAGAACAGTCTTGCAAACTTCAGTGCGTTGGCACAGGATCTGAAGTACAGCCCACCAATAGGGAGTCACAGTTATGGACCTGAGAATTTTTAATTTTAGCTCTTTTTCAGTGGGAGTTCTACAGCTGTGGCTATAATTTTTTAAATGCTTTAATTTGATATAACAGTGATTATGCTCTAATCGCTTTCCTGCTTGATGAAATCCTAGCCTCCTGTGGAAAGATGTGTGTTTTGGAGTCTTATTCAGAATTCTGCTCTTATTATTCTTTAAAAAATAAAGGTTAAAACATGTCAAAAGTGAACGAATTTTTCTATATTTTCCCTTTCTAAATACCATTTCCAAACAAGGAAATAAAAGCACCTTGAAAATATGTTGGAAATGGCATTTTTGGTTGGGAGAAAAAAAGAATTAATGACTCCATTTCCCCAAGTCAACCCATCTGTGATATCATTGTCCTATTTGTAGGATGCCAACCCATTTTATCTCACCTTCCTGTTGAGCTGATTAGAACAAGTAGACTAATGAGGGATAACACAAAGTTGTTTCATTGAAACATGTTATACATGAGGCTTTACAATAGCCCAGATGCAATGACCATGACATCGAGTATAGACAAACCAAGGAGATAATTATGGAAGGAATTATGAGGTTTGAGATAGAGTGCTGGCATGAAGGCTTCTTCACTAGCAGGCAAAACCCCTAGTAAGTATCAACCTGGTGAATGGAAAACTGCATCAGAGGAATCCAGTAGTTTAATTTGACCAGGGAGTCAGTAGTTTAGTTGACCAAGGGCTGGCAAACTTTTTATATTTAGATGGCAAATAATTAGGCTTTATAGTCCATATAGTGTCTTTTCCATCTACCCACTTCTGTCAATATAGCATATAAATGAATGACATGGCTCTGTGACAGTACAACTTTATTTTCAAAGATAAATGGTAAGCCAGATTTGACCCACTGGCCTTAGTTTGCTGACCTAGTTACCTGAAAGAGTCAGGCAGGGTGGGGAGAGGCATAGATCTTGTCAAAGACGAAGTAGAGAGACTAGCGAGAACTTAGGTTTGGAGTTACAGGAAATTGGGTCAGTTACTGAAATCACAATAAAATTTCAGAATAGAATCAGTGGTAAGACAGATAAGCAGAGCATATATGACAGATAAACAGCTTCTTAGACAGCCCCCTACGCTGACTGAAAGAACTGTTACCCAAATCTAGGTGACACTGGATATATGAATAGGGGCCATCTCATGTAGTCCAAAAGTAACTAATTATGGGAACCCTGGAAGAGTGTTAAAACTAGAACTTGACAAACATTTTATAATAGAACAAGAAAATTACAGAGTTAGCCTGAGCAAAAAAAACCCAAAAAATACTATTCAAATACTAGTTATATTATTTGAGAAATTAATTATTATCTACAATTTTATCTTTTGAATAAAGATATAAGAAGAGTACTTAAGTCATAAAGTACTATAAAGGCAAACATGAGATCCAAAATACTTTTAATCCAGTCTTTGGACTCACTAAGTCCCCCAGTAAAAAATAAAAGCCATTAATTGTTATTATTTTTGTGTGTGTGAAATCAACTTTTATTGCACTTAAAAAGACATTGTTGGGGCACCTGGGTGGCTCAGTCCTTGAGTGTCTGCCTTCCACTCAGGTCATGATCCCAGCGTCTTGGGATCGAGCCACGCATCGAGCTCTCTGCTCAGTGGGGAGCCTGCTTCCTCCTCTCTCTCTCTGCCTGCCTCTCTGCCTGCTTGTAATCTCTCTCTCTCTCTCTCTCTGTCAAACAAACAAACAAACAAACAAACAAACAAACAAACAAATAAATAAATAAATAAATAAATAAATAAATAAATAAATAAATAAATTGCATGCCATTGATTTAGCCATAGGAACTAGAAAATAGTAACAGCCATTGCAGACAAAATCAAGTCCTTAACATTAATTTCAGGCTATGTAGATTAATTTAATGCTCAAACTGTATTTAAGAAATAGGCATCATTATTACTTGCATTTTATAGGTGGAGAAGACTGACATACAAACAGGTTAGGTAATTTGAGAAAAGTGATACAGTAAATAGCAGAGTCAAAATTTTCACCCAGAGGATCGGGTTCCAGAGCTCAAGTACTTACCTCAAGGATACATAACAGGAGGGCCTCCCATTTTCATGGGAGTGTGACTATTTCTAGACCAGTGTGACAAACTTGTTCCAGGTTGCCTGGAGTTGTTTTGTTTTGTTTTGTTTCTTTTAGTTTTAGCACTCAAAACTCTGCCCCTTGGTATCAAGCAAACCAGGACAATTGATAACACTAATAAATTGCACGTATGTGAAATGTGCCCTGTAGAAGAAAGCAAAAAGACCTCAAGCTATCAAAATAGCTCTCACAAGATCTATTCAGCAATATTCAGGCATTCTGATCAGAAGAGAACTGTCCATACCATCACAAAGAACATTTAAACTTAATTTCAATGCAATTAGAAACCTTAGTTTAGCTGCAATTAGAAACTCTAGTTTAGATGCAATTTTGGCAGAATTGGTTAATTGACTTCCCAACTAAACAGGAAGGAGCTAAAAAAGAGCAAAAGGTGAAACAGAGAGAAAAGAAACTAAAAATCTAGAAGGACAAAGTCTGACAACACTTAAGGACACTAATGACACTTAATTGTGCGTTAGTTAGGTACACTTTGTCAGTGACAGAAGACCAACTTGAACCATCTGCAGTAATAAGAGAAATTTATCTGAAATACTTGCAATTGGGGGATAGATGCCATTAGAGCTTGCTTCCTCTCATTGCAGTTTCTCTTTGTGGTGGCCTTATCTCTCAGGCTGCCTCTCTCTTTGTGTTTCAAAATGTGAAACTAATAGTTCCTAAACATGGTGTCTTTAGCCATAGGGGAAAAGAAATGATTATTTTAATCAAAAATTTAAAAACACCAGGAATTTTACTAGGAATATTACATTTTCCTAGTTTGGATTGTGCAAACATATGTCTGAATCAACAATCTGTGGTCAGAGTTGGCGTCATAAAAGAACGTGATTCTTATAGGAATCATGTTGATGGCGTGAGAAAGGCATCTTTCAGAAGGCGGGGACCCTGTGTCCATACAGTCCTCTGTTTAGCTGGATAGCATACTCCCACATCTACTTTGAATGAATTCTCAACACACATTCTTTCTTGCTTTTCTTTCTGTACACAGATGATCAAAATGTCACCATTAATGTATTTTAAATATTCCACATATAACCACAAGGTCTCTTCCTCCTTTACAATCAGGAAAAAAATTAAACACTATCCAGCAAACTATGATTTTTATAGAATTGTTATTTATAAAAATATACTAAGCCTGACAAATGGGAGGGTGGGAATGAGATATCATGGGGTTACTCTTCCCCAAGTTCAGACTTGCTGTGTGGTATCATAGCTTAAGTCAAGTTACTCTGCATCATGCCCAGATCATACCTCAAACAGTATTTCTATCAGTACTAATAAATTTGACAACCCAAGATGCCTAATGTACCATGTTAGAGAAAAACCTAGAACAAACTCCCACTTCAAAAGAAATAAGGAAAGTTAGTAACAGGTTCAATATGTATCCATTAGGATACAAATTCCATAAGGACAGGTTTTTTTGTTTGTTTAATTGATTTATTCCCAGAAAACAATACATAATAGGCACCAGTGTGTAACTGTTAAATAGATGAGCATCCTATCCTTGCTTCTTTCTCTACAAGTATTGTGTGTTCCTTGGCCAACTGATGTGACTGCCTGAGATCCTATTCACTGTTCTGGCTATTGCCTTGAGAGGCGCAAGAAATATATTGAAATCATTATGATATTGAGTGGTTAAATGCTCTTTAGGTTGACTGTAAAATGGATAATCATTATTCAAAAGTTGAATATCCACAGTCGGTCTTCTGTTGTATGTGTTTTCATTTCCTAATTGAAGTCTTGAGTTCCTGAACATATAGCTATGACCTGAAAGAGTAGCAACCAACTCTCTGAGTTACAAAGTTCATGCAAGTTTTCCTTCTATACTCTTCTTAGCTTTCAATAGATAGTAGATAGAAAATGCTACCTCTGAAATTCAGGCATTTGGCATTTGGCAGGATTCAGAGAATCTGGTAAGGAGTACAGGTTTCCAACAATGCTGTAAATGTCATAATATGGTTCTTGTTAGGTGTGTCGATGGGTTTACTGAATGTCTTAGAGATATCACATTTTCTTTTTTAAAATCTCCAAAAGCAGAGCTAAAGATGAAGCTATAAATGTCATTTGTGGCTATATAAAGCTGAGGTAATATGCTCCTGTACTACTTTGCTTTAAGAAATCACTACTTTACCTCCTCTCAGTTAGTGTGGCTTTGATAAGGCCGCCTCCTCCTTCTGGCCTCCGTGCAAGGTATGTGGCCCAAACCCAGTCCAACAAAGTAGTTCACAACCTGGCCACAGTTATTGATTCAAAAATGGGCCTTTGACCCACATGAGCCAGTAAGAGTGATCCCTGAAGCTGTTTTTCTCGACTTAAGAGAAAAATAGGGCTCTTTTCTCTGGAAATATTAGTAATCCTAGTGCTTGCAGGGATCATATTTGACAACAAAGGAAAAACATTCCTGTGAATGAAGATCACCCCCAGATGAAGACAGAAACCTGATGACATATTGTGTACCCTGAATATGACATGTCTTTAGTCAAATCTATCCTGGATCTTCAGTAGTATATGCCTCCAAATTTCCTTTTGACGGAAACTAGACATTGTTGGGTGGAACTTATGTTTTCAACCAAAGTGTTCTGAAAGAGTTTCTCATTATAGCAATCTGAGATAAGAATATGAAGTGAAATATTCCTAAAGCTCTTTGAATACTTCATGAAAAAGATTATATTGTTGATATGAGGACTCTGAAACATTAACACCTGTAAGGTACAAATATTATACAAACAGAGATGCTAAAAAATGAGTCATAGAGATAGAATGATATACTCAAAAGCTTATAGTTCTCAATTGAAACAGATTCCATTTAGAATAATACCTTAAAATCTCTCTAGAATTCCAGCAAAACTATCAGGTCAATGTACAAAATAGTGAGTTTTTTCAAATCATATATATTGTTTATACTTATTATTTATATGAATGTTCTTAAAATTAACTTTGGTGATTTTTAGAAATAATAGATACAATTTCTTGGTGACTTTCAAGCAATGATCATATATGATATAGTTTCCTTAATAGTTAGTGAAATTTCTTATTTCAAAGTGTGAAAGCAGAATATTGAGTCTGGCAATACTTTCAATATAGCATTAGAGAAAGTAGGTCTTTTTCATCAAAAGATGTAGAAAGATGATCGACTCTCAAGCTTATGTTAAGTGTACAGACTTTAACTAATGAAGCAAAGTTAAGTTTATGTATCATTGTGAATATTAACAATTTACTTGTGAATCTTCGCATGTAGGATCATACTTATTTACTAAAGCTAAGAAATCAGTTGAGTAGCTTACCCAGAAAGACCTCTTAGAATGTAGCCTAAGTATATTGTTTCCGGGATGATAGCTTTTATCAGCCATGTCTAATAAATTTAGAAGCTCTTTTCTTTATTAAATAGACACTTATAAACAAAAGAAATTTTGGGAGATTCATGGCCTCTATCAATTCCTTTTCATCTCTTTTTTAATCTAACCCTAATGGACATCTTGTGATGGTGACCAAAATCTATAGTAATAGAACTGACAGTGTAACGGCAAGGTAGAGAATGAATTAATGGAAAACAAGATAAATTTGTTCTGTGGTTTCTGTAGATCTGAAGACCAAAAGAAAATATTTAAATACATCTTTCCTGTCCGTAATAAGCAAAACCACACTAATAGATAATAAAAATGACAAAGATATATTTAGCACAGGACAAATGTGTTTGCTAATAATGCTGTGTGAATAGCAACAATTTCAGTATTCCTCAAGCATGGTTTGTGAAATGAGGTTTACGTACTGCATAAATTACTCTGGAGGCATAAGGTATGAATTTGTGGAGCTACATTAACAGTTTCAGAATTTTCGCATATTTTTAATAAAGTGGTGTGGTGCTGCACTGGATTCTGTCCTGTTCTGGCAAAAGAAGTCTAGGCATTATTTTACAAGCATCTCTTGTAAACAATTTCTGACAGTTAGGTGAGGTTAGCATTTTACTAGGCACTGAATGAAATGCGGATTTAGGAGTTTAAAAAACAGGAGCCATTTCTATAGACCAAATCCTGACCTGGGATTAAGGCAGGAGACATGGGATGTAGCCTTGTTTCTCCTCCCAACCAAATATGTGTCCCCAGATTGGACATGTCTTCAACTATCTGAGAACAGTTTTGCTTTGTTTTGTTTTAAATCAACTGTAATATTGGGCTCTTTTAGGGTCATTCCTGTCTTTAAAATTCTATAATTATATTTTATCATCTCTGGGAAACAAAAAAATCTAATTGATGGAAAATAGGCTCATGCATGTATCAGTTGCAAATATATAGAAAGGCAGTCATTTAATTATGGATATTGAATCTATACATTATTTTAGAAGAAATTGAGCAGAGTCCTAAAAATTCTTTGACTTCTCCTCTTAATCCTTCCCCATAAAAATTGTTCTCTTTGCTCTTCTTGTTAATAGCACGTCAAGTGTGCTTTTACTGTAGTGTGTGCTTTCTCTTAGGGCCAGCTGTAGAGTTCTCTAGCCTATCTCCCCAGCATCCCCCCAACCCCATCTGAACTCCTTGAGGGCAAGACCTACCTTACTTTCTTATCCCTAGGGCCTGCTTGACAGATTTGACATTCGAGTTGTTTGAATAAATAAAGGAGCTATTTATTGAATAAATAAAGGAACAAATACTTTTAGAGAAGAGTAGTTAGAAAAAGAAGTTATTACTCTAGAGAATAAAAATCTTACTTTCGAGGTAATACAAAACAAAATATATAAATAAAACGTTATAAAGGTGGCATTACCAAAGGCATTTTCCCCATTAATCTTGTCCATTGATCCTTAACAATCTACAATTCGATTCTATTTTTCCCAAGGTAGATTTTGTTTTTTTTATCTAACATGATTTTGGAATAGTGGCCTGATAATTGCTATTTTCTTTATCATAAGATGGCCAGGGTGAGAGTTCAGTTATATGAAAGGGGTGTAAGGTCTTTCAAAAGGTAGGCTTCTGAATGCAGTCATAAACCTCTCACATAACTTTCTAAGGGATTGTCTCCCTTCTGCAATGCAGTTCAAGGCAAGGATGATGATGATGATGGCTGTAGTGGTGGCACTGATGATACCATCATGTTTGTATCGTCAATCAATGACAGCCACTACTACTAATTATGTATATTGAATGCTTACTGTGTTGAGCATTTTGAATATAACAACTCATTTAATTCTTGTAATGTCTTATTGAATTGGTTATTATTCTTTTGCTCCATTCTTGACTAAAGAATTAGCTTTAAGGAAGTAAACAAATGGACTCTTATCCCACAACTCACAATTGGAAGGGCTAGTCTAGAACCCAGATCTCTTGGGGAATACACATAACACTATTGGCATCAAACCAACGAGCGAAGGACAAAATAGAATCATGAACAGAACCAAACTGTTAAATGTCACCAAACATCATACAACATGTTTGTATTCTATTAATTCACTTTTTTCTTTTTTAATTTTACTTTATTTAAATTCAATTAATATATAGTGTATCATTATTTTCAGAGGTAGAGTTCAGTGATTCATTAGTTGCATCTAACATCCAGTGCTCATCATATCACTTGCCCTCCTTAATGCCTGTCACCCAGTTACCCCTCCCCTTCCCCCTCTTCCCTCCAGCAACCCTGAGTTTGTTTCCTGGAATAAAGAATCCCTTATGATTTGTCTCCCTCTTTCATTTCATCTCATTTTAATCACTTTTAAAAATTCATTTTACCGGGGTACTTGGCTGGCTCAGTCAGAAAAACATGTGACTCTTGATCTCAGGCTTGTAAATTCAAGCCCCACATTGGGTGTGGAGATTACTAAAAAACAAAATCTTAAAAAAATTGTTTATTACTTACAAACACATTTTGCTGCAAACTCAGAAACAATTAAAAAGTAGATAGTGCTACTTTTTCAGTGAGGTGAGTGACATCACCTTTTCTTACCAGTTCGACTTATTTCACAATCTGAAAATACAACCTTAAAATGTCTATGAGCCAGGAGTTAGGATGTGAGAAGCTATATTTATAACAGAATGTCTGAAGGATAAGAGATTCCTTCATCTCTCTAGGCAATCTCAAGTTTGTTTCTGGATCAACCTGACAGTCAGAAAGTAGCACAATTTCACTACATTTTTCACCATTTATATCATTGCTTTTACTGTGGCATTCATGTAGGAATTTTTAAAAAACTGTCTTACTGTAATCTCTATCATAGAGATATACTTGAGGTCACTCACCCAAATAAACATACATGGAAGACTTTTGTTCCAGACCATTTTCAGGAAGTTTATTTATTCTAACTAACCAGCATATTTTTATTTTATGGGCCATGATAACCTTATAAAAGATATTTCTCTTTTGTTCAGGAAACTAGTATACTTTATCAAATTTCTTGCCACGTTGAATTATTATGCATAAAACTTGCCTCTAAGTCTTGTCTCTCTGTGCACAGCACACTTTGATACCATTTCACTATTTTTCCATCAATCTCTTTTTACACTGATTTTTTTTACCATTATGTTACTGTAATTTCGTGCTTTTTAGTAAACTCTTCATTTCTTTTTTTTTAAGATTTTATTTATTTATTTGACAGAGAGATTACAAGTAGGCATAGAGGGAGGCAGAGAGAGAGGAGGAAGCAGGTTCCCCACCGAGCACGGAGCCCGATACGGGCCTCGATCCCAGGACCCTGAGATCGTGACCTGAGCCAAAGGCAGAGGCTTTAACCCACTGAGCCACCCAGGTACCCCTTGCCTGGATTTTATTATGTCTCTTCAAAACTCAGTATTGCAGGACATCTTGGGTTTTCCTCACACTAAAATTTTCTTACTACCTCCATTTTAGGAAGAATTTTGATGAATAGATGGTTGCCTAAAATGATGTAGGAAGTCAAAGCATGTGTTAAAAAATAATTTCACATAATGACGTGGATGGAACTAGAGGATATTTATGTTAAGCAAAATAAGTCAGAGAAAGATAAATACCATATGATTTCACTCATATGTGGAATTTAAGAAACAAAACAGATGAACATAGGGGAAGGAGAGGAAAAATAAAATAAGACAGAAACAGAGAGGAAGGCAAATCATAAGAGATTCTTAACTACAGGAAATAAACTGAGGGTTGCTGAGGAGAGAGAGGTGGGTGGGGGTTGGAGTAATTGGGTGATGGGCATTAAGGAGGGCATGTGATATAATGAGCACTGGATGTTGTATGCAACTGATCAATTACTAAATTCTATTTCTGAAGCTCATAGTACAGTATATGTTATTTAAATTGAATTTAAATAAAAAAATAATTGCACATACAACTGCTCTCTTCAAGCATTAGAACTTTGAAAAGATGAGATGAGAGTCACTAATAGAACTTTTTTGAAATGCAAGAAAGAAACATTTCACCTACTGAATAATTTGAACATTTTCTCATGGATCTGATTTCTTGGTATCCTACAGTCATTTTAAGGAAATTAAACGAAACTTCAATATCTTGTATGTTCATGTATAATCATCAGTTCATCATTTAATACTCACTGATCATTGCACTGATTATCTGTTGCCACATGAATGCTACATAACAGACAACTCATTAGAGACAATAATTAGCTTATGTGGTTGCATGGTTTAGCTAATTTGGCCCAGGGTCACACATGCATCCGCATCCAGGGCAACTCTGCTGCCAATATCTGGGCTCAGATATAGATGTCTATGGGAGTTGTCTGGTTGCTGGCTGATCTAGGATGGCTTTGACTAGGATGTCAGGGAGCCGCCACTGTTCCATTATCTTTTATCCTCTAGTAGTCCAGCCCTGGTATGCTCTTATAACAAGAGGACAGGTGCAAAAGTAGGCAAGACCAATTGAAAAAGCATCTTTCAAAACTCACTTTGGTCACATTTACTGACTTCTTGCTAACCAAAGCAAGCCACATGGCTGAGGCTAGAATTGGAGTAGAGGGGCACTACAAAGTTAGGTGGCAAAGAGTACGGATACAGGGAAAGGTAAAAAATTAGGGTCATTGTGCAACTCATATCACACAGAGTTGTATTTTAGCTGCTTTATAGCACTGGAGGGTGATGTAGTCCATGCTTTCATAGGATTCCTGGATCTTGTAACACAATTTGCTTATTAATATTCCCCATGGTAGAAGAATTTCTTGATCTTATTAGTGCTTTCAAAATGAATATTGCCTATACTCTTCTCCCTATCTATCCATGCAGGAATTCGGAGGGAGGTGAGTTTCATTTGGCTCTTTTCTTCATGGCTTGAAGGATTAACTGACATTATTTAATGACAAGTATAGAGTAACGTTCTCTGGCACCCAGGAATGTTACAAGAAGATAAAAGTGAAAATGAAATGACAAAGGAAATGAACCAGAAAATAAGAACTCTGGACAATTAAAATTCAGCACCCAAGCTTAACAAGTGTGAATCTTTTAGGTAGATTGCATAAATTCAGCTTATTATGGATTTTAAAAGAAAACAATTTTGAGGTTTCTTATCGCCATGAACAGCTGCTAGACCTCCAAATGGAATTTCCTAATGAGCGTAGAAACAAAATCTGTTTCTTTCTTTCCCAGATACCCTGCACTCACCAGGCTACTAACCAACACTGATCAGCTGGTCTTTGCTATTCTGCAGCCACCTGGTCTTATTGCTGACATTTGAATTTGGAAGGAGTACATGCTTCTTTCTAAACATTCCAGATATTATCCCCTACTTATACTGTACCTGGCTTCAGGATTCACTGTAATAGAGATGTCAAAAGTTCCCTGGTCTTTCTATGAGATACAATAAAGTGCTCAGAGGGTTTTGAGGGGTCTATAGCCGCCACTGTCCCTTTCTTCTTCTGTATTTGTACAGTAATGTGGAGATCGAGAACCTTAAATCTGCATTTCCCAAACCCTTTTGTGGTGAGGATTCTTGATGTCATTTAGTTTATCTGATTAGGTTGGAACATGGGAGGAAGCAGAGTCATACTTCTATGATAGCTGCTATGACTGCTGGAAAAGTTTGGTCAGGAAAGCTCTGGAATTTTTTGCAGCTACTTTAGCTGGAGATCAATTCCAGGAGCCACTGTGAACTATCAGGTGTTGGAAGTTTCAGTGAACACTCAGCAGGTGTTGGAAATATAGATTTAAGATTCTTAGTCTTCTCACTATTGACAAACACAGAAGGGAGGGAGCATGGTTGTCCTGGTCTCCTCATTGAGACCCTCCAAGTGTTTCCTCATGCCTCATCAGGTGTGTGAATTAAGGGGCAGGGTGTGGTAGTTAAATATTGACCTCCCGACTCCTGGAGGGACACTGAGACTGCGTGTTTGTGGAGTTAGTAGTTCCCGGGGGGCGAGTTCTCACTCTCACATTTGTTATAGTCGAGATGGCAGCTCTCACAGTGAGCTAGTTTTGTGTGTTGTGGTCTCATTCCTAGAAGTCTAGCTTCTCAGCCTTCCAGTGATTTAGTAAGTATTTGATTCTCTTTATTAAACGTCATTCTGTTTAAAATACAGTGAGTCCTTGAACAACACAAGTTTGAATTGTGCAGGTCCACTTTTACAGGATTTTTTACGGTCCTATAAATGTATTTCCTCATATGAATTTCTTAGCATTTTCTTTTCTCTATCTTACTTTACTGTAAAAATACAGATAAAATATGCATTAATAGACTATTTATGTATTCCATAAGGCTTCCAGTCAACAATAAGCTATTAGTAGTTAAGTTTTTGGAGAATCAAGAGTTATATGGGGATTTTTGACACATGGGGTAGAGGGGAACAGCACCCCTAATCCCTGTGCTGTTGCTGGCTTTCTTTTTATTATTTGCAACTGAATCCTGCCATTATAGAATCGTGCTAAAACCAGAGACATTGACTTAGTGACCTCCTTGTCCAGCCACCAAAACTAAAATGTAAGATATAGACTCATGGTATTACTTTATTAATTTTTATTGCTTTTTAAAAATTTTTGCTTATTGCTCTTCAAAATTATGAAATATTTCAAGGTCACAAAGTACGAAAAATAATGTAACAGATCTGGGAAATGATCAAATGTCGACATTTGGATATATTTGCTTCAAATCTTTTAATTGAAATATTGCAGATATATTTAAATGCCAATCCCACTTCCTTTTTCTCTCATTAGAAATAACCAATGTCCTATAAAATATACTTGAATTCCATGCATATTTTATGCTTTTATTATAGTGATCTCATAATAATATGTAATACTATTTTGTATTTGTATACTTTGTATAAATTGTTTCATGTTGTCTAAATGATGTTTCATAATTTGCTCTTTCAACTAACATTATGTTCCTAATTTTTTCTATTTTTTTTAATATATAGATCCAGTTAATTTATTTTAACTATAACCGTTTTTCTGTTGGCCGATTATGCCATTTCTCTACTGAGTACGTTTCCTCTACTCTACTGAGATTGTTTCCAAGGAGTGATTTTCTAAGAACATCTGAAAATCAATATGCCAATAATTGAATTTGTAATGTCCCCTGGCCTTTCACAATGGCTCCTATAATTGATGATCTTGATTTTGCCAATGGCATTTACATCTCCGATCCTTTCAGCTTCAAAATTTGGGATCATTATTTTCATTATTGATCAATTCATTGAACACTGGATTTTTTTGTCAGCCTCTATGTCTGTGCTAAACTGTCATCTCCAAAGAGAGGTATTCCTAAAGTAGCTTGCCCATCCCTCTCTCTCAACTTACTGTAGCAACAGGCTCTTCCTTTCAGAACATTTATCACAATGTATAATCAATATTTATTTATATTCTGGTTTATTCATTGTCCGTCTTCTTCAATCAACTGTAAGATCTGCAAAATTTAGGACTAGATTTTATGCCCAGCATGAGCATTAGAACATGGTTAGAGCTTAGTAGATATTTAAATGAGTGAGTGAATGTATGCATGCATGCATGCATTGTACAACCCATTGTGTTGTAAATTCAGTCACATTCTAAAGAATTTTTTTCTTTAAAACATCAGTAATATAAATATAAGCATGGCACATTTACAAAGAAAAGAAAGATAACAATAAAGAAATGCCTTTAGAGCTTAGCACATTGCCTGGTCATATGTTTAAAATCATAACCGTTAGAAATGGTAAATATTTTATGCATGTAAAGTGTTTTTTATTTTTACCTTAAGATAAATGACCCAAGGTAAAATCACTTTGTCAAATATATGACCTATTATAGCAGTAGCTTAAAATTTTCTCATGAATAAATTGTTTCTTATTAATAGCATGAATTAAAAAGTAATTAAGTATAATTTCAAATACATAAAAAAGTACAAAAGTAATACGGACACCTATGTACCCACTACCAAGATTAAACAGATGCTAACATTTTGCCATATGTGCATCGAATCTGTCTTTGAAAATGAAAAATAAGGGCACCTGGGTGGCTCAGTGGGTTAAAGCCTCTGCCTTCGGCTCAGGTCATGATCTCAGGGTCCTGGGATCGAGGCCCACATCTGGCTCTCTGCTCAGCAGGGAGCCTGCTTCCTCCTCTCTCTCTGCCTGCCTGTCTGCCTACTTGTAATCTCTCTCTCTCTGTCAAATAAATAAATAAAATCTTAAAAAAAAAAGAAAAATAATACAGATTCCATTAACCCCTCCTTGGGTTTTTTTGCCTCCCCACCAGTAACCCATATTTTAGAGCTGTGTATCTTTCCTGTGATGTCATCGTGTATATAAAAAGCATTATAACTGTTTTGTGTGTGTGCCCTGGGGCCCTTACTTGAGAAACAAATACATAATTACAAAACAAAGTTAGATGCAAAATTGAGTATTTGTGTAGAAGGAGAAGAAAATCATGCCATATTGAAAAATGTACAGAGTTGATAAATATCACAGGTATTTTACAATCCACGAAAGTAATACAGTCTTTTAAAATAAATACCCTGATCTACCTCTATAATACATGTTTCTCTCTATATTTGTGACCACCTAGTCCTTGATTACCTCTTCCTGCGACACCACTTTTTTTTTATCATTTTTTTCTTTATCATTTTTATAGAGCAATTTGAAAATTATCCTTCTAGCACGGATGAACTTAATTTATTTTTATTATTGATAGCTAGAGTGTATTAAACTTGCTACTTCACACATGTGCTTTCCTGTTATCACGTTGATGCAGATTTTTGCTCCAAATACCTGAGGGTTCAGGAGGAAGAAACCCTTGGTGGTGGAGGTCATAAGTCTCGCTGGAGGGCAGCAGCTGCTGCTGAGGGACCGACTGACTGTCTCTGGAAGGTAATGCATGCTTACTGCGTCACCATCTTACTTCCTGCTTTGTTTGTTAAGAGAAATAAATGTAAATAGTTTACTAATCAAGTATGTACATTATTGATAATTTCTCTCTGTATTGCCTACCCTTCCATATCCTAAAACTGAAAATTATATTATTTACTCAGAAAAAAAAAAAATCCTCCCTGGAAAGAGGCCTATGCAGATGAAAGCTGCCAAACCTTAAGGTTTGTTTAACTCCATTTTAAATCTCCCTTCATCTGTGTGTGTTCATATGTCACACACATGGGTTCATTTTGTATTTTTAAAAGTCTTTGCGGTTCACTCAACTTTAATTTTGAGATTATTCACATTGATTCATGTAGCTATAATCTGTTTCACTTAAACTACTGTCAAGTATTCCATTCCATTGTACTAATCAACACCATTTAATTGTTCTGTTCTTTTTCCAAGAGGCATTTCAGAGTTTTTCCTATTTGTTTTTGGTATTATGATTAATATTGCAGAAACGTTCTTCTACATGTCTCCTTGAACATGTGGGGTACTGTCTCCAAGGTAACCAGTTAGAGAAAAATTCCGGGTCGTAAGATGTGCCTACCGTAAACAAATTGGTAACCAGAATGACTCTATGGCTTTATCTCTAATAACAAGAGTCCCTGTTATGTTTTCATCAGTACCTCAGGTTCCCATCCTCATTAATTTTGACAGTCAGCTGGATTAAACAGTGTGAGGGATTCTTACTGTTATCATTTGCATTTAACTTTTTACCAGTGATGCTGGACTTTTAATATTTATTTATATTTCATCAACTGTGAATTTTCAACTTGCATTCTTGGATTGTTTTTATTGGGTTTGCATCATTTTTATTGATTTGAAGATGTTCATTGTGTTTTCCAGTTGTTAATTCTTTATCTGTTCTGTGGGTTATGAGTATCTTCTTTCATTCCATGAGTTACCTTTGTTTCTGATCTCTTTTGCCTTGGAGAAGTTTTCAATTTAATGTAGCAAAATTTATAAGTTTTATCATTTGGTTCATGTGTACGAGAATATTCTCTGTCCTGCCACAAAGATATATTCTCATGTTTGGTTTTTGTTGTTTTTCTAAAAGTTCTAGAGTTCTCTTATGCTGAATGCTTTGATGCTTTTGGGATTGAGTTGATGGTATTTTAAACTAAGAAATATTTTCCACAAATTAAAGCTGCATTTGGTTAATATGCCTTTCTTTTGCCATTGATCTGTAAAGTCAATTAATTTAAGTTCATCAGAATTGGAATCCTGATTCCGACTTTACTATGATCTTAGGTAAGTTACTTAACTTCCGACATTTCTCAGTTTACACAGCTTCAAATAATGCATCATATGGAGACATTGTAAAATTAGATAAATTAACACGTATAAAATTTTTAAGTGAGTTCTTACCATATATTAAACACCCACTAATACGGGCGCCTGGGTGGCTCATTGGGTTAAACACCCACTAATAGCACCTTAGTAAATTGCACCCTTCTTCCTTTTCCTGATGGTGTTAGGTATACTTTGATAACTAAAGGTGTGAAGATGGAGGCCAAAATACTACCTACTACCTTTGTTATTAAAGATAAGTTAAAAAGAATAGTTTATAGGAGCAAGCTACTATGCTTATTTATAATTTCAGAATTGGGCATACTTTTTCACTTGCTTATGGGCAAGGCTGGAATAGGGCAGACTTTCACATGTGGAAGGCACAGGTAGGTAAGAATTACCGTAATTTGCTAAGATGTCCTTTGAAAATTTTGCATAAGTAAAACTTTTTTCATAAATGGGATTGAGCAGCTTGTTTCTTGTACTGTCTTTGTTAATATTGATATCAAGATTATACTACTTTTTTGTTTTGGTTTATTTTTCTTGGGAATAATTTGCATAAAACTGGGATCATTTGTATATTAGAAGGAGGGTAAAATATCTTTATAAAACCACCTGGATCTAAATCCACCTACCCACTGACTATGGGGTTTATTTGTGTGTTATGACTAGATTCTATTCCAGTCTTCATTCTCTTAAATGATTATAAGACTATTCAGTTCTTCCATTTGTTCTTCAGTGAGTTTTTGTAAATTATATTCTAACAAATTTTCATTTTATCTAAATTTTTCATTTTTATGCATCTACTTATCGTATGATATGATATGATATTTTGAAATCTTTGTTATATCAGTTAACCAGTTAATTTCCTTTATTCAGAGTAGCATTGAGATATGTTTGTGTGTGTGTGTGTACACATTTTGTGTTTATGTGTGTGCTTGTATGGCTGCCTCTTTTTTTTTTTTCTTAGATAATCGCACCAGAATTTTGTCTAACTTATTCATCTTTTCAAAGCATCAAATTTTGGATTTTGTTGATATTTCCTCTTGCCTGTTTTTTTTTCTATTTTTTACTGATATTTATGTCCTAATTTTATTTTCCTATATTCTCTTTATCGGGTTTCTTTGGTTGGATACTTATTTCTTATTTATCAGTATTTCTTCTTTAAAATAACAAGCATTCAAGGATAAATATTTTCCTTCTATATGGTTTTAGCTGCATCTCAGCCAATTTAATATAGTTAAATTTCCATTACATTGTCTATTTTTCCCATGATTTTGTTAAAAGAATGTTAAAGTATCCAAATAAAAAGGGACTTTTAGTTATATTTTTATACTTTATTTTGTATGATATAGTATTTGATACTTTTTTGTAATTTTTAAGACTTTTTATATCCTAGTGTATACTCATTTTGGAGAAAATTCTATTACTACTTGAAATGAAAATGAAGTTTCTGTCAGTTACAGGATTTTATCCATGCAAATATGAGTTCAAACCTATCAGTCATGTTGTTAAAATTCATTCCTTCATTGAACAAGTATTGAGTCACTCCTCTGAGCCAGTCATTTTTCCTAAGCATGAGAATGCAATTGTGAACAAAATGAGCAAACTCTGTTTTTCGAGGAGCTTGTATTCTGGTAGGGGAGGAGATATAGTATGTGAATTAATGAATAAATATATATGGTAAGTCAGATGGTAATATAGGATATGGAAAAGATAAAACTGGGAAGATTGAGGTGAAAATGGTGGTTATTTTTTATGGGATGGTTTTCTCTTTGAGTAAGAGGCAGAACAAGTTCAATGGCCTTGGGGAAGAGATTCTTTAGTCAAAAAGGAGTAAGCAAGATGGAAGTGGTAGAGCATGAGGTTAGAGAGTAGGTAGATAGATCAAGTTGATGAAGAAGAACTGATAATAAAACTTGGAAGGAGTAGACAATGGAAAAGAAGAAAAAGATTATTGGTTTGTCAGCCAACCAGAACTGAACCAAGAGTTAGGATATCCAAGTTCTTTATCTGGTTCATTTACTAACAATCTGGATAAACTTGGAAGATTTATTTAATCCCTTTGATTCTGAAAATTCCTGTCCAAGGGTCCTTCCAAGTTAAAACTTCTATAGCAAATAGAAATGAATTATATTACCCGTGGGATAGATCATTAACTCACTATGTAGGGATTGACTTATGGACAGCTTCTAGGTTTCTCTGCAGTCCTAAGAACTGGAGAGAGACCATGGCTTGTCAGGTATCACTACAAAGCACAGAGGAGCTTTCAATTTGACAACTGCACTTAGGTAGCACAAGTGTTATATGGTTGTTTTAGTTGTTACCTGTTTAGAAACATTCTGGAAAAAGTAAATACTTGGGGTCTCCTCAGATTTTTGAGACTGACTGTATATTGTCACTACTGAATTCGCAATGGTACAATTCTGTGATACAACTGGAAAATCTCAATCCAAAGGATGATACTAACTATGCAAAAGGTTAAGGAAGGTTACAGTTCCAATCTTGGGGTGAAACAGTTGATTTGGCTATTCAAACTAATTAGGCTGTGTGGGAAAAACTATGAAGGAAAGTTGCATTTCACTGGCATTTCAATTCAGAGTTAACAAGATATAGTTTCAACTCAGATTTGTGATGAAACCTGTACTTTTATACTTATTCTAACAAGGATTACAATAAAAACAACAGTAACTTGTCTCACACTACTCCACCTCTCTCCCAATTTCTGTTCTCATGACAAATTTTAGTTTAAGCTTTATCTGATCTTCTGAATAACACACAGAACCTACTATTATTCATTTTAAACTTTAGATACCATCCAATTTCTTCCTCTACTGCGTTATTTCTATCAGCATGAAAACATGCAATAACACTCCAGTCTGAAGGAAAACAGAATAGCTTATTTTGATCTTGGTTTCTCTACCAGTAACAACCAGATTTTGTTACTACCGTTTGTAGCAAAATTCTATTTGCTGTTTCCAATCCTCACCCCTCCCATTCTCTCTAAAACCAAGAATTTGGTCCCCATCATTCCACCAATACTAGCCAAAGTTATCAGTAGCTTTCATTGGCGAAGTCACGGCTCAGTTTTCAGTTCTTGTAATTCTTGATTTGCAAGCAGATACTAACACATCACTTCCTCTGTGATATGATCGATTTAGATTCCTACTGAGTTTAGTCTCTTATTTTCCATCCTACTTTTCTGATCACTATTTCTCTGTCTTTTTAAATTTTTTTCATTGACCTTTCAACTTTCAGTTGCTTCAGAGCTCAGTCCTTAAATAGTATATGCATACACATCCTGATTCTAAAGATACATGCATGTGTATGGGAAGAGTATGTTTCTGTCTTTTGATAAATAACGGTATAGCCTCCAATTTGCAACTGCTTACTCTACATCTCCATTTGGATCGCAAATAGACATCTAAAATTAAACCCACATGAAACTGAAGAACTGGTCTTTTCCTCCAAATCTGCTCCATCCGTAGCCTTCCCAAAGTTAGCTGATGGCAACTCTCTTCATTTTTTACTCAGCAACAAAAAGGGAATGAACTATTGATAATGTAGTAACTAGATGAATTTCAAAGGCTTGTAGTAAGTGAAAAGAGCCAACCTTATAATGCTATGAAATTCCTGATTCCATTTATTTGACATTTTTTTTAAAAAAAAGATAAAAACACAGCTATGAAAAACAGTTCAGTTGTTGCCAGATATTCAGAGTTTGGGGGATAGGAACAATAGAGGATACTATATTGCAGTATTCCTAGGTGATGGAACTGTTTATATCTTGATCATGGTGGCTGTTATGTGACTCCATATATGTGCCAGAATTCATAGACCCAGATACCCACAAAGCATCCTTTTCCTATATGCTAATTTTAAAATATAATTTAAAATATATAATTTAAAATATAATTTAAAAAACTTTGAGATACAGGACAAAGAAGAAAATTTTAAAAACTAAATGTCCATATTTGAAAAGGAGAAAAGCTTAAAAATTAATGAGTTAAACATCATGAGTTTAGAAAAAGAAGATTAAATTAAAGCTAAAATAAGTAGAACTTTGGATTTACTGCTATGGAAGGTAAAGATTTAGCTTCCTTGTAAGCCTGTACATAGCTCCCCCAAAGTCCCTTCACACACTCTGCCTCTTCCACATTCAAAATATGGTTATAACTTCTAGGTAACATTTTCATAAGTTCTCACTGAAGTCAATGAACTTCTTAAAATTATGACTCTTGTAATATACACGTCTTTTTTGTGCAACTTTTCCTTATAGATAATAATTGCTTATATTTTGATTGTTGTTTTATAATTTCCTATGTCACTGTCTTTGGTTTGAATGCAATTTTTTTCTCTGAATAAGCATACATATAATGTAACAAATTGAATTTGTTTTGAAGCTATGTTTACTGATATTCTGTCTTCCTGTTAAATCTGGACTGGGTGCTGTCTACACTGACTATTCAGACTTCTCAGGATTTTCTTATGCCATTAAATTAGGAATTGCTTTGTTTTCTCTTGTGTCTTATATTCTATTTTTCCTCTTTCTTATTTGCCACCCTTTGTTTGGTAAAGCATTTTTTTCCCTAGGATTTTCCTAAGAAATTATAGATGGAAGGTAATTCTTTTGAGATGTGTCATATTTGGTAGTTTATTAGGATAAAGAATTTCAACATAAAATCACTACTTATTTTTTGATAAACTGTTTTTTAAGAACAGTTTTGTCTTGTGGAGAAATTGAGAAGATAGTACAGAGAGTTCCCATAGACCCCCATTACTCATTTTGCCCTACTATTTTTTTGTTTTAATTTAAATTCCAATTAATTAACATGGTATAATAGTGTCAGTGTACAGTATAGTAATTCAACATTTCCATACAAAACCCAGTGCTCATTACAACGAATGCATTCCTTAGTCCCCACCACCTATTTAACTTATCCCACCCATCTTCCCCCTGGTGACCATCCAGTTTGTTCTCTGTAGTTGAGAGTCTGCTTCTTGGTTTGCCTCCCTTTCGTTTTCTCCCTTGCTCATTTGTTTTGTTTCCTAAATCCCGCATATGAGTGAAATCATATGGCATTTTTCTTTCTGTAACTTATTTTGCTTAGCATAATATTCTAACTCCATCCATGTCATTGCAAATGGCAAGATTAATACACACACACACACACACACACATGCAACTTTTTCTTTATGCATTCAACTGTGAAAACTTCAGCCGTTTCCATAATTTGGCTATTGTTGATAATGCTGCTATAAACATAGGGGTGCACGTATCCCTTCAAATTAGCATTTTTGTATTCTTTGGGTAAATACCTAGTAGAGCAATTGCTTGACAGTAGGTTAGTTATATTTTTAATGTTTTGAGGAACCTCCATACTGTTTATCAGAGTGGCTGCACCAGTTTGCATTCCCATCAATAATGCAAGAGGGTTCTCCTTTTCCACATCCTCACCAACACCTGTTGTTTCTTGTGTTGTTGATTTTAGCCATTCCAACAGGTGTGAGGTGATACCTCTTTGTAGCTTTGATTTGTATTTCCCTGATGATCAGTGATGTTGAGCATCTTTTCATTGTTTGTTGGTCATCTGGGTGTCTTCTTTGGAAAAATGTCTATTCATGTCTTCTGCCCATTTTTAATTATTCTTTTTTGGGGGTATTGAATTTTATAAGTTCTTTTACATATTTTAGATACTAACCCATTATCAGATAGTGATTTGCAAATATCTTCTTCCATTCCGTAGGTTGCCTTTTAGTTTTTTTGATTGTTTCCTTTGCTGTGCAGAAGCTTTTTATTTTGGTGTAGTCCCAATAGTTTATTTTTGCTTTTGTTTCCCTTGCCTCAAGGGACCTATCTAGGAAGAAGTTGTTATAGCTGATGTCAAAGAGGTTACTACCTGTGTTCTCCTCTAGGAATTTTCTGGTTTCAGGTCTCACATTTAGGTCTTTCATCCATTTTGAATTTATTTCTGTGTATGGTGTAAGAAAGTGGTCCAGTTTCTGTCTTTTTAATGTTGCTGTCAAGTTTTCCCAACACCATTTGTTGAAGAGACAACATTTATTTTCCATTGAATATTCTTTCCTGCTTTGTCAAAAATTGACAATACAGTTGTGGGTTCATTTCTGGGTTTTCTCTTCCGTTCTATTGATCTATGTGACTATTTTTATGCCAGGACATACTATATTGATTACTACAGCTTTGTAATATAACAAAGTTCAGAATTGCATTGCCTCCAGTTTTGCATTTATTTTTCAAGATTGCTTTGCTCTTCTGTGGTTCTTTTTTTTTTTTAAGATTTTATTTATTTATTTGACAGAGAGAGAGATCACAAGTAGGCAGAGAGACAGGCTGATAGAGGGGGGGAAGCAGGCTCCCTGCAGAGCAAGGAGCATGATGCAGGGCTCGATCCCAGGACCCTGAGATCATGACCTAAGCCGAAGGCAGAGGTCCAACCCACTGAGCCACCCAGGCACCCCTCTTTCATGGTTCTATACAAATTTTAGGATTGTCTGTTCTAGTTCTGTGAAAAATGCTGTTGGTATTTTAATAGGGATATAAATTATATGTGTACATTGCTTTGGATAGTATAGACATTTTAATAATATTTGTTCTTCCATTCTATCACTATGAAATGTCTTTCCATTTCTTTGTGTCATCTTCAATTTCTTTCATCAGTGTTTTATAGTTTTCAGAGTATAGGTCTTTCACCTCTTTGGTTAGGTTTATTCCCAGATATCTTATTATTTTTGATGCAATTATAAATGAGATTGATTCCTTGATATCTCTTTCTGCTGCTTCCTTATTGGTTATAGAAATGCAACAGCATACAGTTTCTCCCATTAACATTCTTAATTAATATGGTAATTAAAAATAATCAATATTGATATATTATAATTAATAGATTATTATCTAAGGTACATAATTCATTTAGGTTGCCTTAGTTTTTAACTAATGTACTTCTTCTGTTCCAGGGTATATCCACCTAAGACACCAAATTGCATTTACTTGTCACATGTTCTTATGCTCCTCTTGGTTGTGATAGTTCCTTGGACTTTCCTTATTTTTTTATGACCTTCATAGTTTTTCATAGTATTGGGCAGATATTTTTTAGCATGCTCCTCTATTGTAATTTGTCTGATATTTTTTTCCTCATTAGACTTGGGTTATGGTTTTTTGATGGGAAGACCATAAAGGAAAGGTGACATTTTTATCCCATAATACAAGGATATATGCTCTCACCAGGATTTTTCACTATAAATATATTTGATCATAATCACCTACAGAGGTAGCATTTATCAATTTATCATTTATCAGCTTTTTCCATACTGAAGTCTTTGGAATGGGGTCACTCTGCACAGCTCACACTTAAGGTCTAGGGATATATGCTGTTCCTTTTGAAGGGTGAATATCTATAAACATTTTTTGGAATTCTTCTGCAAAGGAGATTGATCTAATCTCTCTCATTTAATTATATAATCATTTATTTATATCAGTATGAATTCATGGATATTTATTTTATATACTTTGGGCTATAATTCAATACTACTTTATTTTGCTTCTCAAATTGTTCCAGCTCTTGCTATTTAGTCAGCTTTCAGTTAACTCCTATGTTCCTTTCATATACCCCATACATTTATTTATATTTTTGTTTATGTTTATTTAATATTTTAGCACTTGCTTAATTTCCAGCATGATAAGATGCTCCACGCTCACCTTGTTAACTCTTTGCTCTGGTCCTCAGTCAGTTATTTCTTCAAGGAGCATGGTTATCCCTATAGGAAACCAAGATGTAGGCATTATTTGTGCTCTACACTGACTAGGGGCATCACTCATTATTTAACAATTGGATAAACTGATGGCAGCTAGGGGTGAATCTTTTTAAAGTTTTATATCCTTGTTTTCTTTTGTTCCTCATTGTATACAATTTAGAAAGTACAGAAATATGTACACATTTTTATGTACATGTATATAGGCTCAAAATCAATATACAATTTGTCATTTTTTGTACTTTTAAATAATGATTATAATTTAATTCCAGTGCAGTTAAAATCCAGTATTATATTAGTTTCAAGTGTATAATAGAGTGATTCAACAATTCTATGCAATACTCAGTATTTATCATGATAAGTGTACTCTTACATCATTTATGATGGCTGTATAAAATTACTGGATGCACCCAATATATTTATATTTGTAAGTTAAACATTTAGGTAGCTTCGATTTTTAAGATTTTAAGTGGAATGACTATTTTTCGAAATTAATTTTAATTACTTAGAGTAGATTTCCAAAAGTATATTTTTCTGTTCAAAGAACTTACATATTCAAAGTAAGATATATTTTGTCTACTGATTTCCCAAACAATAGCAATATTTATTTCCAATACCATTATATGAGACTGTTCATCTTTCTATACTCTAAAGGTCAATCAACAATATTTTTAAATTTCAATTAAATAGAAAAATATTATCTTATTCTGGTTTTGATTCGCATCTTTTATTTCTGGGGAGTTTGGTTGTGATTTCATTGTTTGCCTTCACAAATAGATAATTCAAATGTCAGCCCCTCCATCTGTTAGTTATTTTCTGGCTTCCAAAAGAGACCCACCTGGGCATTTCATCAGTTCATTTTACTGGACATTGGGAGGATCAAAGGAAGAGGATACTTTGCATAGGTAGATCACAAAATTGTTTTCTCCACCCTAACTCCTACCAATTCTCACTGCTGCCTTCCATTTCCTTCTCCTATCTCTCCTAGGATTGGTTTGAGACCATAGTTAGGTACCACTGGGTTTCTACCTTTTTTTGCAAGTGCCTTTCAAGATATTTAGAGGAATTCCATTGAACACATTTGCTTCCATTTCATATGTCCATAGTTTCCCTTTCCAAAATTTTGTGTTGGGTCCTTTACTAGATGCTATTTTGAGAATAAATAAATACTCCTTATTTGTTTTAACATTTTCATTTATTAGATGCTGGAAATATGCCAGGCAGGCATGATACTCAGCACTGGTGATAGAAAGCAAATACCACATGCTTTTACTTTAACTTGTTTACAACAGTGTGGGAGACACTTATAGCCTCATGACTGTTTTGAAGCAAATGAAGATCAATTATTTTAATCACAAGGAGCCATGAAGCTCATGTTAGAAGTGCCTCTAGAAAGGAACTGTGGCTCTCACTTTAGTAATTCCCCATGGAAACCATCTGAGAACATACTCAAAATGTCAAAAAAATGAGGAATGAAAAAGACCTAGAAATAGAAAGGGACAGAGGGAAGGGAGAAGGAATAGGAAGAAGTAAATGAAGCAGATACAAAGAGAAACAATGGGAAAAAATGTGCTCAGCAATGCAAATATATTGAAAAATTGGAAAGTTCAAGAAAGAATTAGACAGGGAACTTTTATATTTCAAACTTCTGCAATATTTTTAACTTTACCCTTTTTTTCCATTTTCATTTTTGTTTTAAATATAGAACTAGCTCCAAATTCTGGTTATTGCTTTCCCTGGAAAGTTTCTCAAATTCAATATCCTCTCTCCTTTTTTTATCTCCACAACCTCCAGAGGTTCATTGTTCTGCACTTTCCTCTTCCTCCCCCAGGCCCCAGGGACTTGCCTACCTGCTGCCATCATCAGATCTTCCATCTGTATTATATTCCACTGGGGCTCTGCTTGGAAGAATGTACCAGTCCCAATTTATCCCTATGCTGCTGTTCTTGAAACATCCACACAGTTCTTTCTGGGTTTCTTAAATTTATTTTCTTGTGTAGTTTTGTTATAGATAGTAATTAAATTAAAGCAGATAGCAATGAACCATTAATAAACCCTATCACCTAATGACAGTAATGTTATTTGTGTTAGTAATGTAACTTATTAAACTCCAGATGCTAGGCTTTGTGATAATACCCTTGTATTTAAAATTCCATTTAATCCTGACAACAATTATATGAGATTGTGTTAATCTATGAAGCACACAGAGGAGGAACCCAAGACATTGGGAGATGGGAAAGTAGCAAAAGTTCTAGAAGGAAAGGAAATCTTAAAATAATGAAGAGATTGTTTTCACTTTTTATTTTTATATTGTCTAAATTTTAGGCATACAACATGTTGACTTGATAGACTTATGTACTGTAATCTGACTGCCGTTGTAGTGATAGTACCTCATCATATCACATCACTGTCATTTGTGTTTTGTGGTGGGAATAATTAAGAACTAGTCTCTTAGCAGGTTTGATGATGATAATACAATATCGTCTAGATTCATTGTACTATGCATTAGATTTCCAGGACTTATTTTTCTACTAGTTGCAAGTTTACATCCTTAAACAATATCTCTCCTATTCCTATTTGTATATTCACTGTTTTTTTTTTTAATTAAAACTTAAATCGTTTTTGGTTTAGACTATTGTTTCAGGACTGATTCCTTATTTTTGTCACTCCTGACAAAATCATTCTTCCCCTTCATTTGATCATTCTTATTTCTGGAAGTAGAACTTGTTGTGTGCCCTTTTCCCCATTTTTTTCTCCCGGAGGTCTCACACTAAAATCTCTTCACCTTTTCTCACTATTGTTATTGACTTTATTCATTCTTACATTTAACAAATGTGTTGAGTTTTACCGAAAGCCATACCTTATTGAAGGTACTCAGGATATAGCACTGAACAAGACAGATACAGACAGTTCTGCCTTCCTGGAAATTATATTCTAGGAGGAAGAAAAGTCAATAAATAAATAACATCTAAATAATTCTAGATTTTCTTAGTATTATGAGGAAAATAAAGAGATGACTGTAAGTAATTACAAGGGTGGCTTTCTTTAAATAGGAAGATCTTGTTTTCTGAAGAGCTTTTTTCCAAGGCCTCAATGAATGATGAGAAAAATCTAAATAGGAATTCTCTGAGTTAAATAATATTTCCTTTATAGAGAAGAATAACTTCAAAGTCTTTAGAGACAAAGGGGAGAGAAGTAAAAGATAAGGTCAGAATGGTGAGAAGTGCAGTCTTGTACTCACTGATAAAAAGAGGGATTTATTGGAATTGCAATGAGAAGCCATTGGTGAGATTTAAGTAGGAGAGTGATATAATCTGAATATTTTTTTTTCTTTTTAATACGCTACAGATGCTGTTCGGCCAAATGAAATTTTAGGTGCCAAAGAGTGGGTGATTCAAATTCTCCAAGGCTCATATGAGTTCTATTTATATCCCAGAAGAAACTCCACATTCTCAGAGTTCTTTGGTTTCCTGCAAGAAACTTAAATTAAGAAAACTTTTAGCTATTCCTTTCCCCTGAAATTAGACTACTTTCTTGGTATTTCTTTTCTTCCACAGAGGGAAAGCAATGAGATTTAACATCTCCATAAAAGGAAATTAGTGATCATGTTTGTAGGTGCTTGGATTTGTGGAAGAATAATGACTTCCTGGCAGTTTGGGTCCAATAATTTGAATGTACAGCATAACCTATTGTGCACAGGAGGCAGGTGGAAAGAATCCCACTCCTTTCCAGTTGTGAGACTGAGGTCTAAGGATATTCTCTTTCTGGGCATTGGATTAATCTTCTGTAAAATGAGAGGCTTGGTCTAGAACAGATCTTATCAAATGCAACTATTGACATTGTGGGCTGCATAAATTTTGTTGCAAGGGACTGCCCTGTACATGTGTTTATCAGCATCTCTGTCTTCTATCTACTACATGCCAATAACACCTCCTGGATGATTAAGAATGCTTCTTGACATAGCCAGATGTTCCTTTATGGGTAAAATCCTCCATAATTCTGAGCCACAAGTTTAGAAAGATTTTTTTACTTCTGTGCACTTAAATTTTAAATGCATAAAGAACTCCAGCAACAGTCAGATTCTGATGCTCTTTTGATATTCTATATTATTTAGGAAGATATTTTTTTTTAAGATTTATTTATCCATTAGAGAGAGAGAGAGAGAGAAGGAGCAGAGGGATAGACTCCTGAAGTAGGCTTCCTGCTGAGCATGAACTCAGTGCAGGGCTTGATCCCATGTCCCGTGAGATCATAACTTGAGCCAAAACCAAGCGTTAGACACTCAATGGTCTAAGCTACCCAGGACCCATAGGAGGGTATTTTCTGCTAAGAAATATTAAGATTCCCCGCCACCCCTTTCTTTCCTTTCTCTATCACTGTGACCCTAAATTAATGCTCTGAAGTGACTCTTACTATAAAGAGAGTGCTGAAGTCAAGGTGAATATCCCCTTCTCAAAAGCTGGTATAGAATGAATAAAACGTTGCTTGTTCTTCAGGTATGTAAATTTCACCTGTTTTTTGAAGGACCAGCAATTCATTAAGGGAAGATGAAGTGGTTGTACATTGTAGTATGCATGAATAGAAAGTAAATCTAAGTAAGGAAACTTACAGTTCTAGATAACTACAACCTTATTTAATTTGGCATTTTCTACTATTTCCCAACACTATGGAAAGAAACATGCCAACTAGGGTAAAATGAACTTCAAAATATTGTATTTCACATTTAGACCAAATGTCTGCATTGCTTATGATACTTCTCCAAGAATCCCAAGTGAGTCATCATCCTCTCAGTCCTTGAAACCCTACCTGGCCACTGTTACCTCATTATGCCATATTACATGTAAGTCTTTCCCATACTTTCTTTTGTTGGAATACTTTCCACCCATTTTCTATCTGACCAAATTCTACTGATCCTTTAAAGTGCAAATCAACCATTAGCTTTTGGAAAGTGTTCTTGATCCAAAACTTCCACATCATTTTGATACTGCTGCTTTGTGCTCACAAATACCCTGGGTCTAGTAAGAAAAATTGAAGAGCCCAGTTTGGAGGCTATAAGTTATCCAAGTAAAAGATGATAACCACTTAGAATAGGGCAGTGGCAGAATAAGTGACTTTTATTGAAAATAAGTGCATAGACTTAAGATAAAATTTATACATAGAGCCAATCCCTCACAATTTGGCTAAGGATCAAATAGTGAGTGAGGGAAAGGAAGGATGTCATTTATGGAGACTTAGCTGCTTTTTTTTTTTTAACTCTGCACTAGGAAAAATGGAATATAATATTTTCCCTCTACTCCTGAGGGGGAAATTAATAGTTCTGGACTGGGTTTAATAAGCTATCAAGGTATATGGTAAAATACAAAGGACTATGAGGTCTGACAGGAAGAAATAAGAAGTAAGACATTCCATGAGTCTGGAGTCAGAAAGCAGTGCACTAAAGGAGGTTCCACAAGTTTGCAATCTGATTGCAAAATATTTGCCCTAAAATAGGGCACTTTGGATTGAAAGTGACAGACCTTGTAGAGACCCACTATGAGGAACTTTGTTCAAGGAGTCTTGTGAAGTCCTTTTATTTTTTCCTTTATTTATTATTTTTAATAGACTCTTTTTTTAGAGCAGTTTTAAGCTCATTGTGTAATCAAGGAGAAGATAGAGATTTCCTGTGTACCTCCTTTCCCAACACATGTGTAGCCTCCTCCATTAATTAACATTCCCCACCAGAGACAGACATTTGTGACAACGAATGAATCTATAATGACATCATTATCACTCCAAGTCCATAGTTTGTATTAGGGTTCATTCTTGGTTTTGTATATTCAGTGGATCTAGACAAATGTAAGTGACATATATCTATGCTTATAGTAATCATATAAAGTAGTTTCACTGCCCTAAAAAATCTTCTGTAATGAAGACTTCTTCCAAGGGTTTAACTGGGGAAAATGTTGCGGTGAACAAATATGAAGCTCTTGATTCTAGTTTGAGGCCCTTCTTCACCTGCACAACTGTTTTACAAAAGCCCCTGGACCTGAACCCAGTGCAGTTGCCACTGGGGTGGGGACAAGCTCTAGCAGAACTTACTGCAGAGGACATCTTGGCCCTCTTGTTCCCACCCGTGCCTACAAGCACTACTGCAGTGGAGGAATCACTCCAGCGCCTGTTTCAGGAGACTATCCAGGCTAATCCCAGGACCGGAGATTGCATAGGTGCTGAAGGAACAGAGATGCTGGTGTAGGAAGGCTGTTTTCCCTGTAAGGGAAGTTACACCTTGACCAGGGAGGGTGTAACTCCGTGCTCTGAAGCTGGAGCCTGGTAAGGATAGAGGCACCAATGGGAGATAGATACTTGGTAAGGACAGGGGCTTTAAGTAAGGCGTGTTGCTGCTGCAGGGTGCCTTTCAGAGGATGAGAAATAGGTTTTATTTTTTTACCTAATGTCCCTTTTCTGGCCCAGAATCCCATCCAGGCTGCCCCATTACATTTAGTTGTCATGTCTCCTTAGGCTCCTTCAAACTGTAACATTTTCTCACATTTTGCTTGTTTTTGATGACCTTGAAAGCTTTGAGGTATACTCATCAGATATTTTGTAGAATTTCTCTCAGTTGGGTTTTGTATGATTTTTCTTTTTATCATAGGAAAACAGGTATTATGAATTTTAGGGAGGAAGATCACAAAGGTAAAATTCCAAACTCCTCATCCTATCAAGAGTACATGCTATCAATATGACTTATCAATGTTGTTGGTAGCCTTGATCACTTGGTCCAGGTAGTGTTTGTCAGGTTTCTCCACTTTCTTCCTCCTTTCTATCCTGTATACTCTTTGAAAGGGAGCCACTGTGGGTAGCCCACTCTTAAGGAGCGGGGGTTATGTTCATTCTACTTGATTGGGAAATGCATAAATTATTTGGAATTTTCTGCATGGGAGATGTGTCCATTCTTCATTCATTTATTCAATCATGGATTTATATCAGTATAAACTCATGAAAATTTATTATGTACTTTCATCTGTAATACATTACTACATTATTTTGTTGCTCAAATTGCTTCAGTTTTGGCTATTGTCTTCTTTCAGTTGGCTCCTATGTCCATTTGACATACCCCTATCACTGTTTGTGTGTATGCATTTTCTTATTTTCCAGCAGTCCATATTTTGTAAAGTATAAAGAACTAAGAGAACATAGCAAATGTTCACAACTCGAGACTCACATCTACCAAATATTTAAAATATGCCAATCTCCAGATTCTATCTCAGGAAAAATATTCTGTCCTCCTGAGAATGGTGCTAATGAAAAAATGGTGGGAAGAACATTTTTTATACTGTCTGACAAAGACTGTCTTCTTGACCAAAATTTAGTTAGGCTCCTCTAAGCCCTCTTCTTAAACAGACGTTATCTTTGGCCCCTGTCTTCAGCCTGGTTAGTCCAGTTTTAGAAAGAATCCTTCCAAGTCAGTGTAGAGACAATCTTCCACCCTTGCTATTTGATCAATTCCTCATCCTCTACCCTTGATAAGTCATCACCCTGGTCTGCCTTGAGCAAGAATCCCCCTGGACCTGATGTCTCCCTTAGTAATTTTCTACCCACTGACCCTCTCACTCTGCTCTTTGATTATAAATCCCCATTTGCCCTTGCAGTGTTTAGATTTAAGCACCATCTCTCTCTTATTGAAATTGTCTTGACACCTTTTACAAAAGCCCTGAATACAGAATTCCTCACTGTTTTAATCAGTGTCAGCATAATTTTTTCTCTAAAAAGCCTCACTAAGATTTTAATCAATGTTAGTCAGTCATCTGGAGTATATAACCAGGAGAATTAAACTGAAAATCTCCCAATAAGAGATATTATATTTTACCACATGCTGGAGGAAACCATCTATGCTTACTGTCTTCTCTCTCTCTCTCTCTCTCTCTCTCTCTGAAGAATGGTGGTTGAAATGTTCTGTCTTCTCATAACTTCTGAGATGTGTAGTAGAGGGGCCTCCAATCATCAGGTCTTGTTCAAGATGCCATTCTTTTTAATGGCACATAACCCAAGTCTCCTATTGTCATTACTCTTTTGAACCTGTTTCAGGGGCCCCAGTCACATACTGAGTGTTGGCTTCTTTCCCGACAGAACCTTCATTTTCTCATGAAGGTTTTTGGCCTCAGTGATTGTGGTAATGGGGCCACTTAGACCTGTGGAATCTGCCTTGGAGGGAAGATTCCCTTAGTCTGCTTATCTATGACAGCCAGAGATTATCACCAGCTGCTTCATCTACCAAGGCATTTTTTGGTGTTTCAGAAGCTTGTGTCTTCAAGAGCTAGTGGAGACCAATATTCCTGACATTTGTTTCTCAAGACACGATATTTCTCAAGTCTGAATATTCTTAATCTTAACTAGCATGCATATATTTCTACCCTATCTTTTTTCTCTCATTTTTTATTATGGTAAGAACAAGCAACATGAGATCTACCCTCTTAACAAATTACTAGTGCACAGTACAGTACTGTTAACTATAAGCACGGTGTGGTGAAAATGTCTCTAGGACATACTCATTTGCATAACTGAAACTTTGTCCTTATTTAACATCAACTCCCCATTTCCCCTCTCCCAACCTCTGGTAACTACTATTCTATTTTCTGTTTCTATGAGTTTGACTTTCTTAGACACCTCACGTAAGTGGAATCATGCAGTATTTGTTCTTTTGTGTCTGGCTTATTTCACTTAGTGTAGCACCTTCCAGATTCATACATGTTGTATATGGTAGGATGTCTTTTTTAAAGGCTGAATAATATTCTTTTGTATAAATATACCACATTTCCTTTATACATTGATAAATGTTTAGGTTTTTTTCACATCTTGGCTATTGTGAATAATGCTGCAATAAACATGAGAATGTAAATATCTCTTCAAGATCATCATTTTAGTTCTTTTGTATAAATACCCAGTGACCTTCCAAAGTCAAATCAAAAATGACCCTCCCTCATTTACTAAAATAGAGTGATCCTCATTCACTACAACCATCTACAGGACACCAGAAACTTTGCTTTCTGCAAATTTATTTTCTTCTTTTTCTGGGGGGTGGAGTAGGGGACAGGTCCTAAAAATCTAACTTTCATCTACTCTTCGAAGTTCATGGCAATCAAATTTGTGAGGTTTGAGGGATTTAATAAATATTATCTTTTTTCCTGCCTGAATTCAGAACCAATTAAAAGACTGAGATGAGCGACAGAGATGAATCGCAAAGTATCACCTTATTGTGGATAAGAATGTTATTGGAAAATGAAAGTAGATTGGCATGCTCACTAATATGCATGGCACACTCTTGAGTGAGGCCAATTAAGCTTAGGTAACACCAGGCAACTGTTGGCCTGTCTGGCTAAGCTGTCCACTTGATTAGAAGGACAGCTCCTCCAAGAATCCTTCCAGCATTCTCACAGATCCAAGAAGAATGGGGTGTTGACTGGGTTGAGCTTCTTCAGTTTCTTCTCCCTCATGTAACATACTTCACTTCTTCATCAAGGTCAGGAGAGAGGCTGGACATGCTGAAACTTCTTCGTGTGAAAACACTTGGAGAAGAGAAAAAAGGCTCTACCCTAACATTTTATTTCAATTTATAAATAAAATGCCTTGAACTCTTATTTATTGTTTCTGGGAATTCCTGTATTAGGTTCTAATGGTCATTTTTTTGGTCCAATTTCTTGTTCTAACCATCAGGTATTCCTCCCTCACCATGCTTTTTTTCACTTAGCCTCAGGCCTCCTCCACATTTTTTTGTTTCTATTTCCTTTTTCAGGGTGATAAGAGTTAACGAGTTAATAGGTGTAAGGTTTCCCGGTAGGTAGCCCTACCCAGTAACAGCGGATTAAACAAAGCACCAGCCAAATAGGCACCAGGGGAGTTTTTAATAGAGACGCCCTCGGGCGAGGTTCCTCGCCATGGAGAGAAGGAATTCGGGGGAAGTCGCGCCCAAGGCAGGGTGACAAGGGTTTTTATTGGGTACCGTAGGGGGTGGGGAGAGTCCAGCCAGGCGGGGGACGGAGAGTTTTGGTTTCCCGCTTAGGTTTTGGTTTCCTGAAGTTGACGTGTCAGCTGCAGGCGTTTTGACAGGAGCGTCAGCAGTTTTGGACTTCCTCTATTTTATACAGCTTCCATCTCCCTTCACCCCAACAGTAGGTAGTCAGGGAACTGACTTGGGCAAGGGTGCACCAACATTTTCCAGAGACTTCTGCAGATCAAACACTTACATGCCTAAAACCAGCAAATAGCCTACTGAACAAAGAAACCCCCAAAGGGCCTAAAGGAGACAAAGAGGTTGAAAATAGACTGTTCATGGCCAAGCAATGGATCCAAGTAATGGGAAGCTAGGACATAACATGTCCACCGGGTCCTTGGCACCACAGTCTTATATAGAAACGTCCTTCAACCAACCAACTGTCAATGGGGGCGGATAAACTCTGCCCTCTGCCCAGATAAGACTGCTAAAAACCCCTAGACGACTTCATTGTTGGGGCTTAGCTCCCCTAAGCCCCTCCCATATGGGAGTCTTTCTTTCTGCTCAATAAAGCTTCTGCTTCTCACCGTCTTGTTGCCTTATCTGGGATTCTCATTCCTCAAGTGCTCTTTAACATGAATCTGGGAACACTGAAGGGGTAAGAGTGGGTTCCCTAAATAAGCTTAAACTTCATTATATATTATTATGGAGAACAATTTAGGACCCTCTTTATTTCAGTCTTTCATTTCCCAAGTTTTTTTTGAGGGGGTCTTAGCTTTTTACTATCAAATTGGCCAATCAAGATACATAGCAACAAAAATTAAATAATACAGCCCAACTTTTTTTTATTCCCCCTAAGGAATAGAAAATCGTATCTATCTGAAAACAGAATTAGTGTTGTTATTAAATATAAGCACATTATATATATATATAAATATAATAGTATTTTTTTTAAAGATTTTATTTATTTATTTCACAGAGGGAGAGAGATCACAAGTAGGCTGAGAAGCAGGCAGAGAGAGAGGATGAAGCAGGCTCCCCGCTGAGCAGGGAGCCCGATGCGGGCCTCGATCCCAGGATCCTGGGATCATGACCTGAGTTGAAGGCAGAGGCTTTAACGCACTGAGCCACCCAGGCTCCCAGTATCTTTAATTTCAAGTAGAAATTCATGGTAGCATAAAAAAATAATACTACATTGTGAAACATATGGATACTCATATAATATGATAAATAACCATATTTAGGGGCACCTGGGTGGCTCTGTTGGTTAAGCATCTGCCTTCGGCTCAGGTCATGATCCTGGAGTCAGGCTCCCTCAATGGGGAGTCTGCTTCCCTCTCTCCCTCTGCTGCTCCCCCCACTCGTGCGTGTTTTTCTCTCCTTCTCTCGCAAATAAATAAAATCTTAAAAAAAAATTTAAAAGTCGTATTTAGTTCAAACTCCCAAAAATGACAATCACAAAAACATGGTTCTTTGGAAGTTTAAGTGCAGAGTGCCATAGTCATCTATACAAAGAGAGAAAATCTGCATGGTTGACTAATAGTTTTATATTTAAAAAGAAGGAAGATTATATTTTCATACTTAGAACGACAAATCTTATGCCACACAGCAAATTTAGGAATAGGCAAGTAAATGAAGATCTACAAAGTCTGAAATGAGTTAGTATCATCTTCAGTTGCCTTTTTGTAGCAGTCTCTTTTTTCATGTAATTTATGTGATATTGTTCATGTTGCTGATACTATAATATGAGAAAAGCCATATGGAAATGAACTCAGTGGTTATTAGACGAAAAACAACATGTAGTATAATTAGTCCCAACTTGGTGGAAGGCTTGCAAAGGGGTTTGGAAGGGATTTAAACAGAAGGCATAGAAGACCACAAAGAGATAGTTTTTGACTTGTAAATAAAGATGATCAAGCTGAACCTGCTGACTTTGGAAACTTTCAAGTACATATTGTACTTATTGATGACTTGTTCTTAGCAACTAGAAAGAGACCAAAGTGTATAGATCCAAACAGATATATCTGTTCTACCTGGGGGCAATTGCCATATAAGAGCAATTACTTGTCCTGACAGGTACCATGGTGAGATTATTTGAAAATTTGACTGGTTGTTTGCTTGTTGCTTGATAAGTCTAAATCTTCATTGCTGTCAATGGGACTTGAGCTTCCTGAAAAATAATTAGGTGTATAGTGGAGTCCACATTATACATATAAACTGAGATGTAAATGCACTAAATATTCATAGTTTCAATTAGATAGGGAAATAATAGATTTTTTCAAACTTATTCACTTTATAATGTTCAAGCATTTATTGTTTTTAATCAAAAAGCAACACTTAGTAAAAAAAGTTATTTCTAATTTCTAATTAAATTCTCATTAAGCAACATTTCTAATTCACATTTAGCAACACTTTTTGTATTTAGTTTATCAAACAGTTATGGATTACAAAATATGAATCAATGTACTCAGCAGTTAATATAGAGATATAAATGGGACATAGTCCCTTTCTTTAAAGTACTTACCACTGGTGGTAGTCATGGGGGGACATAAAGATACTTAGAAATAATATTATTATATTGAATTTTGAATATACTTGTTCACAAGAGGGATTTCTTGTTATAAGGAATTTCTTTTTATAAGTTGATTATTATGGGTACTAATTATGATGAGTTACAGTGTGATATTTCTTTTTGATGATGACCATTTTAGTGAGTATAAAGTGTTATCTCATTTTGGCTTTGATTTGTATTTTTATAAATATTAATCTTTTAAAAAATTGTTATTGAGGTATAGTTGATATACAGTGTTATATTACTTTCAGATGTACAACATAGTGATTCAACAATTCTATACATTACTCAATGCTCACCACAATAAGTTAGTCATCATCTGTCATCATGCAATTTATTATAATTGCTAAGTTGTTTCAAAAACAACTTTTTGAAATAATTCCCCTTGCATATTAGCATTATTAAATGTATTTGTGTGTTGAAATTGGGCAGACTATTTTTTTTTAAGATGCTAGGATAATACAAAATAGAAGTTTATTTGCATTATGCAGGGAGCGTAGAACACATTTGTCAAAAAAACAAATGAGAGGATAGGATTTCTACCTGGATGGATGACTTGACTTCTGGGACTAAGCCCAAGTCTATTGCCATCTCATTCTCCTTTGGTTATCAAAGGAGAATCCCTCCACTCTATATGTCTGTCAATGAGCCCAGAAAGCTATTTGGATTGGGCTGAAATCCACAGGTACTCCCATCTTTCAATGATGAATGAGCTAAAAAGCCCCAGAGAAATTCTCTACCATTGTCTTTGGAATCAGAAATATGGGAGGAGGGTAAGATAAATAAATAATATAAATGAATGTAGCATGTGGGGAATGAAAGCAACTGTGCTTACATGGAAGCCATATTTGTTTAGAAGGGCTTGGCCATTATTAATCTCCAGCCAATTGGTGCTATGTAGAAATTTGTGCCCAATGTTTCTAGATTATCTAATTTTGAAAGAAAACCTGAAAATTCAGATTTTTTTTTTAAAGATTTTATTTATTTACTTGACAGAGAGAGATTACAAGTAGGCAGAGAGAGAGGAGGAAGCAGGCTCCCTACTGAGCAGAGAGCCCGATGCGGGCCTCGATCCCAGGACCCTGAGATCATGACCTGAGCCGAAGGCAGAGGCTTTAACCCACTGAGCCACCCAGGTGCCCGAAAATTCAGATTTTTATGTGAAAATTTCTCAATATGTCAATTTTGTGTAGATACTGAGGGCAATGAGTTTGCTCTTCACCCCACCCCCTGCAGACTCCCATATTCTTTTCCTTTTCACCATTTCTGGAGAAAAGGAGAAATTTTGGAATATATATTTTTTTAAAAGTCAAAGTTCTGGGAGCGCCTGGGTGGCTCAATCTGTTAAACCTCCCATTGTAGCTCAGGTCATGATCTCATTGGGTTCCACACTCAGCAGGGAGTCTGCCTGAGGATTCTCTCTCTCCCTTTGCCCCTCCTCCTGCCTAGGCTCACTCTCTCTCAAATAAATTTAAAGATCTAAAAAAAAAAAAAAATGAAGTCAAAGGTCCCTATCTATATAGTGTTGACCAACTTATGACACATGTGACATCACAGTACAGTAAGGGAAGATAGTTTTTTCAAAAAATGGTGCTTGATCAATTGGGTATCCCTATGGAAAAAATATATCTTGACTCTTATTTCACCCCTTGATAAAAAGTCAATTCTGTATGGGTTTCAGATCTATATGCAAAAGTAAAATAATAAAACTTGGAGAAAGAGGAGAATATCCTCATGACTTTGGAATAAATTAGATAAATAACATATATAAAACACTAATAATAAAAGTAAAAATATAAAAATATAGAAATATAAAAATTATACTATATAAAAATTAAAGGCTTTTATTCATCAAAAGATACTGTCAGTAGAGTCCAGGTGCAGCACTATTTGCATTATCCCCTAACTGAAAATTACCCAAATACCCACAAATAGTAGAATAAATAAATACATAATTGTATATCACACAAAGAATGCTATACAGTAAGAGTGACCATTCTACAATGAAATATAATGATATGGAATCATAAACATAATTTTGAGAACAGTACATAGTCCTTTATTTATATAAAGTACATCTTGCAAAACTAAATACCATTGGAAGGCAAGATAATGCTTACTGTTAAAGGCAGTGACTACAACAGAAATGACATTGACTTCCCCCTTGTCACTCGTACTGTTTCTTGACATGGGTACTTGCAAAAATGTATCATGCTGTATATTTGTGATTTGACCACTTTTCTGTTGGTATAATGAACTTAAATAAAAATATTTAAAGCCATAAGGCAAGGGTCTTAGGCTTTGTTCAAACTATCTCTAGAAAGACTTAGAGCAGGCTGGCCTTTAGGAAATAAGTTAAGGAAATTTAATTAGGATTTTGGTTTAAATTCCAAACAGAAACATCTTTAACAACATGTTTATGTGTTGAGATTTCCTGCAACCCTTTCTCAATCTTCACCTTGGCTTGGCTCAGTGCTGGTTTTTCATTTTCTCTTTGTTTTACTTACCTCTCTTTGTCTCTACTATTATTTCTACTTTCAGAGGAAAACTATGCAGAGCCAGAAAAGAGATTTGAATTCATATTGCACATGAACTTCTGAAAGTTAGAACTTAGAGTTGAAGTCTGATTCTGTGACTTCTACAATGAATACAGCATATAGTTGGGTGCAAAATACTTAAGGAATGACCAAGTTCTACAGAATGCTTCTATTCTGCTTTATTTTTTAAACATTTTTTGGGGGTGTGTGGAGGGAGGGCAGAGAGAGAGAAGTGGAGAGAGAATCTGAAATACACTCCACATTCAGCATGGAGTCCAACATGGGGCTTGATCTCACAACCCTGAGATCATGACTTGAGTTGGAATCAAGAGTCAGAGGCTTAACCAACTGAGCCACTGGGACATCCCTGCTTCTATCCTGTTTTAAATGAGATGTTCAAGGGCAGCACAGCATGATGGTTAGCAGCATGCGCTCTGGAACCCACTACCTGAATATATTCTGGCTTAGTGAGTCAATGAATTCTCATTCCTTTATCTACAGAGTGGGAGTAATTCTAGTATTTATGTCCTACCGTTGTGAGGTTTAAGTGAAATAAAACCTCTAGAGTCCTGTGCACATACAATTTCAAAGTGAGTGTGTTCAATAAATACCATTATTATTTTTTTCAATACTGGTGGGACATAATAAAAACAGCAATTTAGGGCTGACCCATAATTTCCTGGCAATGTAAACTTGTATATTTAACTACATGAAGCTTCATATTTTTTTTCAGCAAAATGGGGGAAATAATCCAAAATGAGATAAAGTATGTGAAAGAATCTAGCTCAGTCTTTGGTCACATGATAAATCTTCACTTTGTGTAATAAATGCAAATTCAACTAGATTAGTAGGGAATATAATCAGTGTTAGTTTGTGAACACATTTTTATTAATATAGATTTTAAAGCTCCATTCAGACATTAGTATTGAGTGTTATCTTGTAATAATATGTATAAAGGAGGGGGAAAAGTTCTTCCACTGACAAGAGACTTTTAAGACAAGAACACCAATTATACCTAAGACACATGGCCTATAAGTATAGAAATGAAAATGCTGTATAAATGTAAAGGTTTATGGTTAAGATAAATTTTGTCACGTAGCAAGGTTAAAAGGGTAGTTCTAAAAGTAAAGGAAAATGGCCAGTGATGAGGACTTCTCCTACTTGTCTTTGAGTTCCTCAACCCCCCCACAATGAGATGTCCCCACATGCACTATGGGAGGGATACATGCATTTATCAGATCAAACCAGTCAGCACCCTCCTTGCCTCAGTTAAGAAAATAAAACAAATTTTAAAAGGAAAAAAATATAGTAGAGATTCCAGGGGCTTTACCATTTCCATAATATAATTGCTTTTTGGGGATTACTGCGGTTAAAGCGACGTAAGCATTTTGCTTTATTCCATCTAGACTATCTTCCCCTCTCCAATTTCTGGGCATGTGTATCCGTGTTCAGAAGAAAGCAAGGGTTATTCCTGCAGAAGGGCTTGCCTTTGGAGAGAGTGTCAGGAAGGATGAGTCACTCTTAGAATTGATTCCAGATAATCTGTTGCCAAGCCGTATTTGCTAATGCAGTCATCTAAATCCTGGTGTCCAAGGAACACAGAGGAAGGCAAATTCGTCCTTGTCATTACAGGGCCAAAGGCCTCCTTTGAAAGATAGAAGAAAATTAATTAGACTGCAAATTCATCCATAAAATGAAAAGACAGGTTACCTGGGCAAAGAGATATGAAAGAGGAAGACTCGTTTTATTAGGAAGCTCTTAGTGTTCTGTTCAAGTAGCACACATTTGTGCAGAAGAGATAATTATTTGTCACTATTATTCCCAATCCTGCAGTTACTTAAGGAAAAACTAAAATTAATACTTCATTATTACTGACTATAAATATAATGCTCACTCGATGGCAACATTCTGCACTCAGTCTTTAAAAGACTCACTAAAGCACTTAAATAAAATAAAGATTGAGCCAGCTTGATTCGGGAAGATCTCAAAAAGTAAATATAATCTTGCAGCATAAAGTGATTGAAAACTAAATCAGGAAAGAAAGGTCTTATCATTTCAACCATCATGATAGATATATAAGATTATACAGTTGAAAATGATCTGTTCAGAGTACTTAAAATTTCTATATGTTTTTGCTATTTAACAGCAAAAAATTTTTAAAGAATACAGAACATGAAGACATTTTTTTACCTATGAAAGTTTTTCTTTATTTTCTGACTGTTGAGCAGTATGACTTTTTTTAAATGATAAAAATGAACTTTATAAAAGTGAGAGTAGATGAACTGAACGATTCCCAAATACTTTGCCAAAAGTATCTGCTTTACGCTGTTCGTAGAACTTGAACAACCGAAGAAAAGATACAAGTAACAACTAACCTTACCTCCCACTGGGATGATAATAGCAGTTTGGGCCTAACATACTGAAGAGAAAACTAGATTTAACTTATAGAAATTATTTTGTCCTCTTTAATTATGATACAGAGATAGAAGAAGAGCAATAGAGATTGGGTGTTGTATGCTTCATAGACACCATTCCATTAAATGGGTCATCGAAAAAGTGTTTTCTTCATATTAGTAAGTGTTAAATATAAACATCACCACTAGAAAAATGAGGAAATTTAGTATCTATCATATCAAATCAAAGTTTAATCAAGTAAAAAATGAGGAAGTGATGACCAAATCACATAATAAAGTCTGTGTTTTGGGGGATGAAGATTGGGAGAACAGGTAGATCTTAAGAAAATCTCTGCACTCTGCACTCCCCTACCAGGGCTCTCAGTTCCACTTGATTAGAATCAAGACTGCAAAAACAATATCAGCAAAATGCATTCAGCTTGATGGATACAAAATGGCTCTCTGGACACATCAAAAAAGACATTTTAAAAACTTTGCTTTGAGAGATGAATTAAATCTGTATAATTTGATGTTCTTTATTTTTCTCACTGCACTGAAATTTTCCACTATCTCTTTTTTATAGCAGCATATCTAGTGTTTGCAAGGAAAGCATTTAGTTTTTATTTACTTAATAAAAGCTCAATAGGCAAGATAAACATTAAGTCCATTCTTGAAGGAAATGAGTTTGGCAAGAAAAGAGGGCAATGTTCTTAGAACAGAGCTAATTATCAAAACAGGGTGGGGAAAGTATGGGTAGAATAAAGCCAGATTAAATAAAAGTGTTGAAAAATTATTATAGCTGTAATTTCTTAGAATCTGCTATGCACTAGGCACTATGTAAGGCTCAGTGGAGAATACAAATAAAATATAATGTAATTTGCTGTCAATGAATTTTAAATCTCATTGGAAAGACTAATATATACCACTTTTCAATTGTGCAGAGAGATTTAGGATTGTCATGATTAATGAATTGTATTTTTTACTTCAATAATTTAAAATTATATTTACAGTTAAATTAGCATTATGGTAGAAGACCTGAGTGCCCCTTTAGGAAGTACTATATTAGAATGAATTCCCATTACCAATACTGTCACCACCATGGCCACCACACCACTTACTTACTGGGTGGCTACCATTTGCCAGGCACTGTTTTAGTTCCTTTACATTCATTAGCTCATTTAATTCATGAAACAACCCAACTGTGTTGTCTTATTCACAACTACTCCTCCTGTTCCACAGATAAGGAACCCAGGTTACTGAGATATTAAAGTAAGTTTCCCAGTTCCTGAAAACCTTCAGTCTACTGTGTGAAAGGCAAAGGCTGGAAGATGTCAAGTTCCCACAATAGAGGAAACTAAATATTTTGAAGGGTCTCTGACTATAGAGATACTAGATAAAAGAATTTTAAAAAAGCTTTTAAAATGCAGTTCTGGACTCCTAGGAATTTAGGGAAACCTTAACCAGTGAAAAGAAACTTGTCTGATCAGCAATGGAGTATATGAGAATAAGGAATAAACTATAATTCTTCTAACAGTTGACTTCTTAATAGAAATGGGAAAAGAAGATAAAGAAAACCTTATTGTCAAAGGGCTAGGGAAGTGGGTGACAAGGTGGTGATAGGGAGTGTTGATCTAGAATTGTGCGCCTGCAACAATTACCTTTAAGAATAAGAGTGAAAAAATATTTCAGATAAAAGCTAAATTTGCTACCAACAGGCTGTCACTAAAGTAGCTTCTAAAGAATGTACTTTTACTTTTAAAAGGATGTATTTTTAAAAAAGGAAAATTATCCCAAAGTAGATGTTTAGGTTGCAAGACAGAAGAGGGGGCACAGAAACTGGTAAGCAGAAAATATAGAAACTTTGTATGGGAAAAAAATCTATTTTTAAAAGGTCAAAAATACTCTAGCTCCACCCACATTGTCACAAATGGCAAGATTCCTTTTTATGGCTAATATTCCATTTTATATATATATATTCATCGGTCTATGAACACTTCAGCTGTTTCCATAATTTGGCTATTGTTGACAATGCTGCTATAAACATTGAGGGGCACGTATCCCTTTTATTTAGTATTTTTGTATTCTTTGGGTAAATATCTAGTAGCACAATTGCTAGATCATAAGGTAGTTCTGTTTTTAACTTTTTGAGGAACCTCCATACTGTCTTCCAGAGTGGCTGCACCAGTTTGCATTCCCACCAACAGTGCAAGAGAATTCCCCTTTTTCTCTATCCTCACCAATACCTGTTGTTTTTTGTGCTGTTGATTTTAGCCATTCTGACAGGTGTGGGGTGATACCTCATTGTGGACAAATACCACATTATTTCACTTATTTGGAATTTAAGAAACAAATCAAATGAGCAAAGGGGGAAAAACAGGCAAATCAAGAAACGCTCTTAACTATAGAGAACAACTTGATAGTCACTGAGAGGAGGGGGAATCGGTTAAATAGGTGATGGGGATTAAGGAGGACAGTTGTGATGAGCGCCGGGTGTTGTACGTAAGTGTTGAATCACAAAATTTTACACCTGAAACTAATATTAGACTATATGTTAACTGGAATTTAAATAAAAAAAATTTAAAAAATGAAAAAAGTCAAAGAGAAGAAAAGCTAAAAACAGGCCAAATAGAAAGCATAATGTAAGATTGTAGACATGAGTTAAAAATACAACAGTAATAACAAAATAAATGTAAATATGCTATATTGAGCAGCCAACAGATCAGTATTATAATGTTAGTTGGAAAATGGTCCAGATATATTCTATTTACAAGAGATATACTGAAGCTATGAGGACATGAGAGTTTGAAAATATCAGAAGAAAATCTGTATTAGCTATGTTTGTATAAAAGTCTTTAAAAAGCATTATTTTAGAAATAGTCCTATTTAATAATAGATCAATCAGTAAGAAATTATGTAAATTTAAACTTGTATGTCCATATCAAAATAGCCTGAAAATATAGCAAGTTTGGGTGTCTGGGTGATTCAGTTGTTTAAGTGGCAGACTATTGATTTTGGCTCAGGTCATGATCTCGGGGTCCTGGGATTGTGCCCTGCGTGGGACTCCATACTCAGCAGAAAGTTTGCTTCAGGATTCTCTTTCCCTCTACTCCTCCCCCCACTTGCATGGGTGCTTTCTCTCTCTGAAATAAGTTTTTTTTTTTAATTTAAAGATTTTATTTATTTATTTTAGAGAAACAACATGAGCAGGGCGGGGGGAGAGGGAAAGGGAGTGAGAGTATCCCAGGCTCCTCACTGAGTGTGGAGCCGATGCAGGGCTCGATCTCACACCCCCAGATCATGACCTGAGCCAAAATCAAGAGTTAGATACTTAACCAACTGACCCACCCAGGCACCCCAATAAATACATCTTTAAAAAATATATATAGAGAAAGTCAAAATTGTTAGATCTGTTTAGAAGAAACTGGCAAAACATTTACTATCACGGGAAATTTTCAAACCTTATCTTTCCATTTTTGTCAAGACAAATAGACAATCAGATAAAAAGTTGGATGAGGTATGCAATATTTGAAGAATACAATTAACAAACTTGATTTAATGGGCATATATTTGAAGCCTGCACACAAGAATCAAGAATGCACATTGTTTTCAAGGACACAATGAATATTTATAAAATCTGACTATATAGGCCAGAAAGAGAATCTGAAACTTTAAAATGTTTTTAGAGTATCTAATGAAACATTTTCTAAACATAATACAATTAAGTTGTAAAATAACAAAATAAATCTAAAAGCCTTATATGTTAGAAAATTTTAAGGCCTACTTCTAAATATTTCTAACATCAAAAAAGAAATCATAAAGAAAAGTAAATATATGTAGAAATGAACATGACGTAACACTAGAGGAAGTCGATATGATACTTTTGAAGGAATCTTGTTTTAAGTGCTTATACTGAAAGAAAAAAGTATAAAATGTGAGGTAAGCTTCTAACTGAAGAAAGTAGAAAGTGAATAAAGAATCACCCTAAAGGAAGTAAAAGCAAAGAAGTAATAAAAAATAGGAACAGATGAAAGCATTAAAAAACCAGAATTCAATTCTTTGAAAACACTAAAAAGCAGACAAATATACGTAAATTGATCTAGAAAATAGGACTGAAGTCACAAGCGATCTTAGAAATTTAAAAGAGGACATAAATATAGCAGATATAACGGATTCTAAATATGAAGGGTAAGAATAACTTCACATTAATACAATAGAAGTATTAAAGAAACTTGACAAACTCTAGAGGCCAAGACTCATCAACTTTTCTCTTTGTACTAATTAATATCATTGTTATCCTAAAGGAGTAGAACACTATTTGCTAGAGAATTTAAATTTTTTGTTTGCCTCTATTAGCAAAAGCAGATGTCTGAATTAGTTACATAAGCATGGACTTATGGATTTAAATTAAATTTTTAGCATTGTCCCATTCATAATGTTTTTGAGATGTGGTTTTTACTGGATCATGGATCCTTATTAGAAGGTCCTTACTGTTCATTCGATCTACCAGAGCTATAGGTATAAAGATCTCCCCAAGGTATAAGGGGCTGAAAAGTAGAAAGCTCTCTTCTTGAAAGTTTCAAGAGCCAGACATCTTGCCTCTCCCTCCGATTTTCTCTTTCTAGTCCTGTAAGAAAATGAAAGAGAAGTAGGGAAATTATTGGAAGAAGCTTCTCCCAATTCACTGGGAAAGAATGAAAAAAAAAAATAAATAAAAGAGTTACAACTCATCTACTTTGTGAAATTTTTTTTTTTTAGAAAAATCACTGGAGGGGGTGGGGCGCCTGGGTGGCTCAGTTGATTAAGCATCTGCCTTTGGCTCAGGTCATGATCTGGAGTCCTGGGATCGAGCCCTGCATTGGGCTCCCTGCTTAGCCAGGGGTCTGTTTCTTCCCTCTGCCCCTCCCCCTACTCTGGAGAGAGCTCTCTCTCATTCTCTCACTCTCTCAAATAAATAAGTAAATCTTTAAAAACAAACAAAAAACAAAACCCATGGCCAAACATAGAAAATAGTTGTTGGAGTTAAGTTCTGACTTATGTTCTTAGAAATAGCCCCAACTTGACAAAAGTAGACCAATAACAAATAATACATACATTTTACATTTGTCAGAAGTTTAGTGTCTGGAGTTAGACAAATGATTTCTGTAAGCCTTGCTTTATCACTGATTGTTTCAATGGTTCTTTTTATAAAGTAGGGTTAATAATGGTATGTTGTCATAGGAGACTGATAAATAATATACCTAAGGTATTTATCACAGTGTTGGTACATAGTAAGCAGCCAACATATGTTAGCTATTTATATATATTGCAGATAAAATATTTTGTATTTACCTATATTAAACATGTTTTAATATTTTTATTTTTTCTAATATAGTGCAAATTTGCCAATTGCCCTTTGCTCTAAGATTGTGTTCTCTCTCTCTGCCACTCAGTGTTCTCTTGTGGCTTAAATAATGGGGATAGCAGTATTTAGTGGCAGTTATTTTTTATTCTAATATTCCTATCTGACAAAAGTATATATTGAGGTAAGAGGAGAAATAAGAGAAAGAAAGGCAGGGCCATTATCATTATGATGATGCCCTAGAATTTGTGTAAGGACTACGTTTCAAAATGTAAAAAGAATGAAAGCATCATGGGCTGCTAGGAAAGGTTGGAGGATAAAATATTAGAAAAGGGTAATTTTACCAGAAGATTTTCCTAAAATTATTCTCAGAATTTCAAACATATAAAAGCACTAATTAATCCTTCCCTTTCAGTTGATGAATCTGACAAAGTAAAAACTGTAGAAAAATAAACCCAGCATTCTGCACCTAAATTTTTATAGAAGGCCTTTGTGTGGATACATTAGAATTTAGGAAAACACTATGCATAGCTTGCATTTCCTAATTAAGCAACACCTTCAGTAAAGCCACCAGTGGCTTATTAGTTGGATTAATTAGAACAGCTGCTGCCCCTTCATTTTACCAGATGTTAAAGGTTCTCCATGAGCTTGATGGACAATATGGATAATTAAATAAAAATATATATATTATATAAATAATTATAATTTTTCTATATTTTGTTAAATAAATGCTCTTAATTATATAGAGGTGGTTCTTTAGTTATTTACAAAAAAAAGACCCATAATTTTACGTAGTCCTATAGGCATATCTATGTTCCATGGGATTTAATTGGCTCTTAAATTATATAACAATTAAATTTTATTTGAGATTTTAAAAATTTGTAGTTCATCTGTCTACATGTGTTGCTTTAGATGACTTTTCCCCATACTCAATTCATTGCTAACATTTAAAAAATTCGATTCGACAGACTAAATGCACTAACTAATACATGTAAAATTCTAGCATTTCTGTGGGGAAATACAACCATAAGTAACATAGGATCAGTGAGCTTAAAAAGCATTTAATAGGTTAAAGTCAAGAAGACAAATTTGAGGAATCAAAGTAAAACTGTTGGAACATTTTTTTGATTTCCTAGCATCTATTATGTAGAAGCCAGGTCCCAAAATGTGGAAATGAAGATGACAGCAGTAGCAAAAATTGATTACATTTTCTTTTCTTGTGACCACAGTGTAGTCAAAGGCAGGTCATACATATTTACATCCTTAAAGGAGCTTTCCTACTGTGACGCCACAGTATTTCTAAAGCTACGGGGCTTGTCTTCAATCCATCGTGGTACTTTGGAATAAAGTTGCCTCACTATGATGGTTCCCTGCTTATCACTTTCCTAAAATGGTGATTATCCTTTATATCAACATTCTTTTTCTTTTTTTTTAGGGATTTCATTCTGCTGCTGCTTCTTAAATTGAAGTCTGAATTTTATCTTTTCCATTTCCATTGTGTCTTTTATCAGTATCATTAGAGAAATTTCTTAGTTGTGTCAAATTGATATTCTTTTATTAAATATTACTAAATATTATCCCAATATTAAATAATTTAGCCATTAATCATAAAATACATTTGGATCGTTCTTTGAATGTTTGAAATAACTACCCAAATTGGTCTATTAAATATAAATTGGGGAATTTCATGTTCAATGTTCAAGTTATACTTACTAATAAAAAATATTTAATATGTTCCTAAGAGGGAAAAAAAAGCTTCTGGTGCCTTTAAATATTCTTTCCATCAGAAAGTCTATTCAGAAACAGTTTATAAGATGCAAATTAATCTCAAGAGAAGGGAAAATAGAAGAGCTCCTTAGTCTTCCCTGGAGATACGATTATAAAATGAAAATGAATCTGACACTCAGCAAAAAATATCTAAATCCATTGAGATTTGAAGAAGAATGAAATGAACAAACCAAAGAAATATATGGCATGCCATACTTTCTCTGAAAATTATAAAACCAATTTTCTAAACATGTTAAAAGGGATGGCATAAAAGGAATCAAACTCTTGGATTTAAGGAAAATAGGAGAGAAGCTTTATGGCAGTGACAGTTGCCAGAAGTAAGAAAAAAGTTACTCTTTTATGTCTTTCTACTCACACCTTGAAGTACGTTCTTCTAAGAATTCCAAGTAGATTTCTGACTCTGAGAACACTATTCAATAATGTATATCCAAGATAGTTCCCTTTATGTGTTTTACGTGTATAAAATGTATGTATAAAATATAAAATGTATGGGATCTTATTACAAAGTTTTCCTGTAAGAATTCTATCAGATTTCCCGAATTACAGTTAGTAATTTGATGTGGCTCTTTTAAAACCTGTCCACAGATTCTCTGATACTCCTGCATCAGTGAAGCTTATCCATCTCTATTTGAATGTGGGCTGTACTTAGTAGCTCACTTGTAGGGAACAGAATTCGGCAGAAGTCAGAGGATGTCACTGTTGACATTACATTTTAAAAAGACAGTGATCTTTGTCTTAACTGTGTTCTCTCCTCTCTGTCTCAAATCATATGCTCTGGGGAAGCCAGCTGCCATGTTCTAAGTTAGTTGGGCACAGGGAGGGGAGGGTTAGGAGGGTGCTGGCTGCCATGTTGTGGGGATATTCAAGCAGCCAAAGTAAAGTCCACATGGTGAATCTGCCAGAACCACATGAATGAAGTCAGAGGCAGATTTTTCTAGATTCGCTCTTACTTATGTGAATGAGCTTGGAAGTAGATCTTTGGTCTGACCAGGAGACGATAGTGTTCCTGTTTGAGAGCTTGATTACAACTTCATGAGAGACACTAAGCTAGAATCCCGCAGCTAAACCACTCTTGGATTTCTGACCTACAGAAACTCTAAGACAAGAAATGCTGGTTGTTTTAAACCACTAGGATTACTGTGTTATTACACAATAGTAATTAATATATTGAAAGATTAACAAATGCGACATAACTTTTTGTTTCACAGATTTATGAATTTTTTAAAGTATAGCTCTCAAGAAATATGCTTGAATAATACAATAATTTCTTGTATTTTATTGAGTTGGAAACTTTTTATGGTCAGCTGGTATTTACTTGATAGTGAGAATTTAATTAGTATTGACTACAAAACTTTTTTTTTTTTGGTTAGCATTTGTACAGAGTCACCACTGACATATAGTGGAAGCCCCTGAATTATTAGCAATAACTACCAAATTAGCTAAACTTAAAAGAAATATATGTAATCCATTACCTTCTTTTATTTGATTTGTGTGACCATATCTGTTAAATGTTTGATAACTATCAAAGAAAACTGAGTACAACATTAAGATAGTGCAATATTTGAGTTCAAATTTCCTGTCAAGTGTGACTTGGTGTAGATCTGCCTTATGAACCAGTAGGATATAATTTTAATTAAATTTAAGTGTTTTCCCTACATAAGAGTCACTAGAAAAAAAGCAACTTTGGGAATTTTTATTGTAAAGCAAAAAGCCCCTGCAACTTACAGAAATGAGCAGTCCACATATGCACCTGAATGAACAAACACATCAAATTAGTCAAAGATCCTTCAATACAAATTTAAGAACATTATTATGCACAGTGAATTAAAGGAGTTATGTAGTTATTAAATATTTAAATAGGAGGAATATTAAGGACCTTTTAAAACTTTTTTTAATTATAAAAGACCATAGGGAGATGAGAAGTCTGAATTAAATACAAAGTCAGTAATCAAGTTAAAAAAATGCATTTAAACAAAAAGCATCAACTGCTCTTATTTGTTAATATTTTGATTCTAGTTAACACCATATCTCATACATCTCATACTGTTAATCAGACTACATTATGGATGTCTTTTTACATATTAAGCGACATTACTGAGGGCATAAGAATAGCGTCACTCACAAAGTAGGTGGTCATATTTGTTACTAACTTAAAAGACTGGCATGTATCTTTTAGGGATTCTTCACATATTTCATAATGTAAAAGTTATACTATGTTATAACTTTTAATAGTTTTGTTTCTATCTTTGTCTTCTCCCAAAACTCTGGTAACATTGAGGACAAGAACTTTGTCTAATACTTTTTTTTTGTAACCTCTTCTCACTGGTGCATTACTGATACCATGGAAGGCATTGAATTGAAACTGGTTGATAGGGATACCTGGGTGGTTCAGTCGTTTAAGCACTTGCCTTCAGCTCAGGCCATGGTCCCAGGGTCCTGGGATCAAGTCCCACATCAGGCTCTTTGCTAAGTGGGAAGCCTGCTTCTCCCTTTGCCTGCTCTGCCTGCTGTTCCCCTGCTTGTTCTCTCTCTCTCTCTCTCTCTCTCTCTCTCTCTCTCTCTCTGATAAATAAATTGAAAAAAAATCTTTAAAATTGGTTGATTGTATGTTTGATTGGAATCAACTTGACTTTAAAGAATCGTTAGAAGAGGTTGTATTCCTCTGATTGGACCTGTTGAGGTAACTTGAAGGAGAAAATCAAACTCCTATTGAAGTATCTATAGAATATTTTTCTTCATTTCTCCTCATATTATTAGAGTAAATTAAAAATAGTGGTGACCCGTCATATGAAATGATTTATTGTTTCAAGAGACTTAAAATATTTACTTAAAGTGTCTGTATTGATAATAATGTGGCTCTTGTCAGTGTATTGAAAGAATAAAGGGATCCCAAGATTTTATTTTGTCAGTCAAAAGAATAAAAGATCCCAAGATTATATCTCTAAAAATATTTTAAGTGACATAGAGTGGCTGAAGTTAAGCATTACTCTTTGTAGAGACATTCCAATTTTAGAAACATTTCCAGGGGAAAGACATAAAATAACCTTCCTCTGATCAGTCAAACCCGGATAATTTTCTTTAGCACTGTTGCCCCAAAATACTAAATACAGACTACTGGCAGCCTGAAGGAAACTGAAGGGAGAGTAATCAGGAAGAGTATGGGCTCATATCATGTCATTTGGACATTGCTGAATGAATTTGACATATCAGTCTGGAAAGGAGAAATTTTAAGTTAAAAAAGAAAAAACACTTTCAAGTATTTCATGTATTATTACTAGTAGTAGAAATTACACTTAGTATGTGTGGTTCCAGAGGCACAACAAGAAATTTGTAAGAAATAGAATTCAAACTAATATAAGGAATAACTTTTAGATAATTAGCAATGCCCTAAAACATGATTTTAGAAACCAATTGTTGAGACTGAACTCCAGTGAGTACATTAGACAAGGTAATATCTATGATGCCTTCAAAGTTTTTGATGCCATAACTACACAATTTACCTATCTATAAGAACATCTCTCTCTCTCTTCTATATATCTATATGACTACATTCATTTTTTAAAATTCTCACGGTAGTGGGTTAAAGCCTCTGCCTTTGGCTCAGGTCATGATCTCAGGGTCCTGGGATCAAGTCCCACATCTGGCTTTCTGCTCAGCAGGGAGCCTGCTTCCTCCTCTCTCTCTCTGCCTGCCTCTCTGCCTACTTGTGATCTCTTTCTCTGTGTCAAATAAATAAAATCTTCATAAATAAATAAATAAATAAAATTGTCATAGTAGGTTTTTGCAAGAGTGGAGATAAATATATGGTCAATCTACCATACTTGTAAGACATCTCCTACTAATTCCTGCCGAGAAAATCAATTTTAATTGGTTATAATATATTTGACTTCCCCATTATGCAAGTAATTCTCCAAAAATGACACATGCGGGGTGCCTGGGTGGCTCAGTGGGTTAAGCCTCTGCCTTCGGCTCAGGTCATGATCCCAGGGTCTTGGGATCGAGCCCCGCATCGGGCTCTCTGCTCAGCAAAGAGCCTGCTTCCCCCTCTCTCTCTCTGCCTGCCTCTCTGCCTACTTGTGATCTATCTCTGTCAAATAAATAAAAATTAAAAAAAAAAGACACATGCATTCTTCCTATTCTAAGCTCTGATGTTGTCATTATCTTTCTCAAAACTAACAAAAACTAATTTTTTAAAAAGATTTTATTTATTTATTTGACACAGAGAGAGACATCACAAGCAGGCAGAGAGGCAGGCAGAGAGACAAGAGGAAGCAGGCTCCCTGCTGAGCAGAGAGCCTGATGTGGGCCTCAATCCCAGGACCCTGAGATCATGACCTGAGCCAAAGTCAGAGGCTCAACCCACTGAGCCACCCAGGCGCCCCCAAAACTAATCTTTTTATATGGAAACAGCTTACTTAAAATCACAGGTCCAAAATTATAAGTAACATTTCTAAATATAATTGTCCAGGTATTTTATACTCCAATACAATATATTATATATATCTTACTATACTTTATAGCTTAGTATGTCTTACTATATAGTTTAGTATATTTTACCTTATAGCTTACTGTATCTCTAAATGGATACTTGACTTTGTTTTCTCAGTGACTATATGTTTTTTCTCCTTTCTATTTAAAATCATGGGATCTACTTCCATCTATAAAAAAAGGTTAAAATATGCATTTTCATTTGACCCTCAGATATTATATAATTCATTAAAACCTTCTGATTCTGTGTATTTACTTGCATTCTCCTTCAAAACTGGAAGATTTTTTAGGGATAGGGTGGATGGGTTATGGACATTGGGGAGGGTTTGTGCTTTGGTGAATGCTGTGAAAGATGTAAGCCTGATGATTCACAGACCTGTACCCCTTGGGCAAAGAATAAAAATAAAATTAAAAAAAAACTGGAAGATTTTTTTGGGGGGGTTACTAGCTTGTGTAATTTTTCAGGAATCTGTGTCACATTTTTAAAAAACTCAGATCTGGGCGCCTGGGTGGCTCAGTGGGTTAAAGCCTCTGCTTTCGGCTCAGGTCATGATCTCAGGGTCCTGGGATCGAGGCCCGCATCGGGCTCCCTGCTTGGGCGGGGAGCCTGCTTCCCCCTCTGTCTCTCTGCCTGCCTCTCTGCCTCCTTGTGATCTCTCTCCCTCTGTGAAATAAAATAAATAAAATCTTAAAAAAATAATAAAAATAAAAAAAATAAAAAACTCAGATCTGATTGACACATAATATCATCTATATTACTTTCAGGTGTAAAACATAGTGGTTCAATATTTGTATATACTGTGAAATGATTACTACAGTAAATCTAGTTAACATTCATTATCATATATAGTTACACAAATTATTTTCTGGAGAACTTTTAAGATCTGTTCTCTTAGCAACTTCCAAATATGCAAAAAATGTGCATATTCCAGCAACTTCCAAATATGCAACTTAGTATTATTAGCAACTTCCAAATATGCAATTTAGCATTATTAACTGTAATCACCATGCTGTACATTATACCTCCAAAATTTATTCATCTCATAACTGGAAGTTTGTACCTTTTGACCTCCTTCACCCATTTCACCCACTACCCAACCCTACCCCCTGCCTCTGGCAAACTGCAACCTGCACTCTGTAGCTCTGTAATGGGCTTTTGTTTGTTTATTTAAAGATTCCAATATATGTGAGATTACACAGTATTTGTCTTTGTCTTGACTTGTTTCACTTACCATAATGCCCTCAAGGTCCATACATGTTGTCACAAATGGCAAGATTTCATTTTTTATGGCTAGATAACATTCTGTTATATATGTATCTACCATTTGTTTCTCTACCCATTTATCTATTGATGAACACTTAGGTTGTCCCATATATAGTCTCTTGTAAATACTCTGCAATAAACATGGAGGTATACATGTCATTTTGAGTTAGTGTTTCCTTTTTTCAGATAAATTCTAGGAGTGAAATTGCTGGATCACATGGCAATTCTATTTTTAATTTTTTGAGGAATCTCCATACTGTTTTCCACAGTGGCTGCACCAATTTACATTCCCAACACTGCACAAGGGTTCCCTCTTCACATTCTTACCAACTTTTGTTATTTCTTGTCTTTTTGATATTAGCCGATCTAACAGTGTGAAGTAATATCTCATTGTGATTTTAATTTGCTTTCCCTGATTATTAGTGATGTTGCACATTTTTTCATGTACCTGTTGGCCATCTGTATGTTCTGTTTGACAAAATGTCCATTCAAATCCTCTTTTTTTTTTTTTGAGAGAGAGAATGTGAGCACATGTGAGCATGGGTGGGAGAGAGGGGCAGGGGCAGAAGCAGAGGCAAAAAGAATTTTAGGCAGGCTCCATGCCCAAATCAATAGTTAGATGATTAACCAAGTGAACCACTGAGAGGCACCTCCCGCCCCGGCCATTTTTTAATTGGATTGTTTTGTTATTGAGTTGTATGAATTCTTTACATAGTTTGGATATTAATCCCTTACCAGATATATTATTTGAAAATATTTTTCTCATTTAGAAGGTTGCTTTTTCATCTTGTTGGTGGTTTTCTTTGCTGTGCAACTTTTTAATTGGATATAGCCCAACTTGTTAATTTTTTGTCGTTTTGGCTTTTGGCATCAAATCCCACCCCCACAAATGGTCATAAAGAGCAATCCCAAGATTACCACCTATGTTTTCTTCTAGGAGTTTTATGGCTTCAGATGTTACATTTAAGTTTTTAATCCATTTTGAGTTGACTTTTATGTATGGTAAAGACGATGGTCCATTTTCATTCTTTTGCATGTGGCTTCCTATATTCTATAATCTACTTTTTTTCTCAGAATGATATGGTAATTCTATACCCAAATCTTTCATCATTAGGAATTTTGTATTTTTAGCCTAACTCTGACCAGGGTCAGAATTCAATGTTTATTTGTTGAATTGGATTGAAATGGCAAAATTCCACATATAAAATATACTTTTTAAAAGTCATGGAATTTTTTACCTTGTCAAATAGATTTAGTTAAATCCTGTCCCTTTCTAGTGAACTATTGATTCAGAAGTTTTTATTTAAACTATATCAGTCAATAAAAATGATTACTCTTTTCATAGGATGTTTACATAGATTACCTTTCTCTCCCCAGTAAGAACTCAGTAGCTACTAAAATAAAAATAGTATCACTGTGTACCTAACAATCAGTATGGTTTCAAATCAGTTACAAAAAAAATAAAAATAAAAATAAATGCCATTCTAGGATTTAGTAGACAGAATCCAAATTAATTTGCTTCAGGTATATAAAGATTATTGGAGTTTGCTTGTGTTGAAAAAGCCAAAAGAGAACTAGAGAGGATATTTTGAAAAGGTGTGAAAGCAATAAAGGAAATGTTATGAACAATGTTTTCCTTAATTTACATATAAATATATTGATAAAATGGAGATTAAGTTAATGTTGAAAAGATTAATATGTTTATAGTTTTTGTATTTCAATTGAAAAATAGTTGATATGTTAGTTTCATGTGTACAACAAAGTGACTTGGTAATTATATACTGTACAAAATGCTCACCATGATAAGCATCTGTCACCACACAAAATTATTACATTATTGACTATATTTCCTATGCTATACTTATCCTTGTGACTTATTTATTTTATAACTGGAAACTTATACCTCATACCTTGACCTATTTTTTTATTCCCTCACCCCTCTACCCTATAGTAACCACCAATTTGTTCTCTGTAGTTATGTCTGTCTCTTTTTGTTTTTTCCTTTGTTTCTTAGATTCTACACGAGTGAAATCATATGGTATTTGTCTTTCTCTGACTCACTTCACATAATGCCCTCTAGGTCTATCAATGTTATTGTGAATAATAAGATTTCATTCCATTTTATGGCTGAGTAGCACTTCATTGCGCATATTTACATCTTTTTATTCATCTATCAGTGGGCTGCTAGGTGTTTCCATAGCTTGGCTATTGTAAATAAGGCTGCAATAAGATGGGATATATTTGTCTTTTCAAGTTGGTGTTTTCATTTTCTCCAGATAAATACCCAGAAGTGGAATTACTGGGTCATATGGAATTTCTATTTTTAATCTTTTGAGGGAATTCCACATTGTTTTCCATAGTGACTGTACCAATTCACAATTCCACTAACAATTAACGAGGCTTCCATAATCCTCCACATTCTCACCCATTCTTGTTATTTCTTGTCTTTTTGATACTAACCATTCTGATGGGAAGGTGATGATATCTCATTGTGGTTTTGATTTGCGTTTCCCTGATGATGGGTGATATTGAGTGTCTTTTCATGTCAGTTTGCTATTTGTATGCCTTCTTTGGAAAAATGTCTATTCAGGTCCCCTGTACATTTTATAATCGGATTGTTTATTGGTGTAGAGTTGTGTAAGTTCTTTATATATTTTGGATATTAGCTCATTATCAAATATATCATTTGCAAATGTCGTCTCCCTTTTTAAATTTTATTCACTGTGCAAATGATTTTTAGTTTGATGTAGTTCCAGTTGTTTAATTTTCCTTTTTTTTATCTAAGGAGACATATCCAGAAAATATTGCTAAGGTTGATGTCCAAGACATTGCTGTATGTTTTCTTTTAGAAATTTTATGGTTTCAGATCTTATAGTTAAGGTCTTTAGTCTATTTCAAGTTTATTTTTGTATAGAGTGTGAGAAAGTAGTCAGTTTTATTCTTTTGCAAGTAACTGTGCTGTTTTTCTAACACCCTTTATTGAGGAGACTTTTTTCCACATTGCATATTTTTGTCTCCTTTGTTGTATATTAATTAACAATATAAATGTAGATTTATTTCTGGCCCATTCTGTTTCTTTATTCTGTTTCAGTAATCTATATGCAGATTTTCATCAAGTATGATCTAGCTGTGAGATTGTCATATATGACCTTTATTATGAAGCATGTTCTGAGTATACCCATTTTGTTGAGGGTTTTTATCATGAATAGATGTTGAATTTTGTCTAATGTTTTTCTGCATCTATTGAGAAGATCATATGATTTTTAATCTTCATGTTGTTAATGTGGTGTATTATGTTGATCTATGAATACGAAATCATCCTTGCGTCTCTGAAATAAATCTTACTTGATTTTTTGATAATAGTTGAGAATTTTTGCATCTATGTTCATCAAAGATATTGGTCTATAATTATTCTTTGTGGTGTCATTGTTTTGTTTTGGTATCAGTGTAATGCTGGCCTCCTAAGAATTTAGAAGAATTCTTTCTTCTAATTTTTAGAATAGCTTGAAAAGGATATGTATTAACTCTTCTTTATGTGTTTGGTCAAATTCATCTGTGAAGCCATCTGGTCCTGGACTTTTATTTTTTGTAAGGTTTTTGTTTGTTTGTTTGTTTGTTTTACCAATTCAATATTGTTACTAGTAATTAGTCCATTTGAATTATCTATTTCTTCTTGGTTCAGTCTTGGAACACTATATGTTTCCAGGAATTTATCCATTTCTTTTAAGTTTTCCAATTGTTGGCATATTATTTTTCATAGTAGTTCCCTAAAACCTATTGTATTTCTGTGCTATTGGTTGTAACTTCTCCTCTCTAATTTCTGATTTTGTCTATTTGAACCATCTCTCTCTTTTTTTTCCTAGTAAGTTTGGCTAAAGGCTTATCAATTTAGTTTATCTTTTCAAAGGGAGAGCACTCAGTTTCATTGATATTTTCTATTTTTTGCTTTGTTTTATTGTATTTTGTTTTATTATATTTCCATTCTGATCTTTATGATTTCCTTTCTTCTATTAACTTTGGGTTTTGTTTGTTCTTTTTCTAGTTCCTTTTGGTGTAAGGTTAAGTTGTGTGAGATTTTTTATTCTTGAGGTAGGCCTATATATAAATGTCCCTCTTAGAACTGTTTTTGCTTCATCCCAAAGATTTTGGACCATTGTGTTTTTGTTTACCTCCACGTTCTTTTGTTTTTGTTTTTGTTTTTCTGCTTTGGTTTTTTGTTGACCAGATGGTTGTTTAACTTCTATATGCTTGTGTTTTTTTTCTATTTTTTAACTTGTAACTTATCTCATAATTTCTGGTTTCAAAGTGCTGTGGTCAGGAAAGATGCATGGCATGATTTCAATTATTTTGTTGAGACTTGTTTTATGACCTAACATGTGATTACCCTTCCAGATTGTTAATTCATTCTTCTGCATCCTCTAATCTGCTATTGATTACCTTTAATTTATTTTTCATTTTAGTTATTCTTCAATTTTGGCAGATTCTTTTTTATATTTTCTATCTCTTTATTGAAGTTTTCACTGATTTTATGTACCTTTCTCTCAAATTCAGTTAAGTATCTTCACAAGCACTACTTTGAATTCTTTATCAGATTGCTTATCTCCATTTTGTTTAGGTCTTTTTCTGGGGTTTTGTCTTTCTTTCATTTGGATATTTCTATATGTCCTCATTTTGTTTGACTTTCTGTGTTTCTTACTATATATTGGGTAGGTCAGGTACATCCCTAGTCTTGAAAGTAGTGGCCTTGTTTAGAAGATGTCCTTTGGTGCCCAGTCCTGTGATGCCCCTAGTCACGAGAACCAGACATTCCAGATGTGTCCCCTGTGTGCACTCTGTGTGTTCTACTGTTGTGGCTGAGCTGCAACTGCTACATGAGCTCTGGTGGGCAGGGCCGGTCTTCAGTCCCACTGCCTGCCATGATCAGCCTTGACTACTGTAGGCACACTGGCAGGCAGGGCTTGCCCCTGACAAGGCTGATGGAAAGGCCTCACTGCAGCCACTGTAGGTGCACTGCTAGGTGGAGCTAGCTCCTGCTGCTGCTGAGTGAGAGGCCCAACTGTGGCTGCTGCAGGCAGGCTGCTGTGTGGAGTTAGCTCCCTACTCACAAGGCAGAAGTTGTTCTTGAAGTGCACTAGGCTCTCTGCCAGATGCCTCTGGGGAGTAGTCACTCCAGGGCATGCTTGTCCCAACGGAGACCATCTGCTCAGTGTGACCAGGTGGGAGCCACATGTGAGGGGCTCTTACTGGAGAAGATGGGCTCAGTGGAGTGGATCCACAGTGGAACATGTTGGTTGGGAAATTAGTGCAAGCAAGGCAGATGGAGAGTGTCAGAACTGTTTCCTGCAAGTGTCTAGCTAGCTAGGCTGAAAGAGGGCAAGAAAAATAGTACCCACTAGCACCTCCATTTCTAGAGAAAACTTCTGCAGATCCCTGTTCCTCTGGCACATGTTCAAAAATTAGTCAATCTTCACATATACCACAGATGCTTTTCAAACTGTACTTCCAAGCTAGGTCTTGGTCCAAGAGATATATCATGCTGGCTCTTTAAGAGTGGAGATTCAGTTTCCTTTAGCCTCCTGGTTCGTCCAGAATTAAGTCTTGCAGATTTTCCAAACTGTTGGAGCTAAACCCCACCAGTTTTCAAAGTAAGACTTTATGGAGCCTTGTCTTCCTAGCACAGGCTTCCAGGGCCAGGGAGCCTGATTTGAGGCTTTATCCCTTTCTCAGGGAATGCTTCCATGCTTTTGATAGCCCTCCTACTTGAGGGTTACTGCCACACTAGGTGGGGGGTTTGGTTCCCTATCACAGCTCTTCCCTTCCTACCCTTCATGGTGTAGGTTCTTATTCTTTTTTATTTTAATGCCTTGAGGAATGGGATATTGGCTCTTCTAGTCTCAGGTCATTTTCAGGGTGGATTACATTACATGTAGTTGTTGCTCAAATATGTCTGGAAGAAGGTGATCGCAGGAGCCTGCTCTTCCACCATCTTCCTAAAATGTTTACAGATTTGGGGCACCTGGGTATCTCAGTCATTTAAGCATCTGCCTTTGACTCAGGTCATGATCTCAGAGTCCTGGGACAGAGCCCCAGTCAGGTGCTGTGCTCAGTGGGGAGTCTGCTTCGCTCTCTCCCTCTGTCTCTCCCCCCCCCTCATTTGTGCTATCTCTCTTGCTCATTCTCGCTCTCTCAAATGAGTGAATAAATACAATCTTTAAAAAAAATAAAATGCTTACAGTTTTAATTTTTTTTTATTTTTTTAATTTTTTTTAAAGATTTTATTTATTTATTTGACACAGAGAGAGANCCCAGTCAGGTGCTGTGCTCAGTGGGGAGTCTGCTTCGCTCTCTCCCTCTGTCTCTCCCCCCCCCTCATTTGTGCTATCTCTCTTGCTCATTCTCGCTCTCTCAAATGAGTGAATAAATACAATCTTTAAAAAAAATAAAATGCTTACAGTTTTAAGCAGTGACAAGCAAAATAATAAACATGATGATTCTCAGCTTGAAAAGTATATCACTTTTCTCTATAAGGTGACCTCCAGACCAGCTTGATATGCCACCTCATTTTGATTTGTTAAAGTGTGCCTAATAATGTGTCTTAAAAGGTTTATTTGATGTTTTCTTAGTATACTAGGGCTTGACATTTGGTGAAAATTAGGTATTGACATATTTGCATTTGAGTCAGAATTTGGCAATTGTGTTCCCTCATATTTATTTTTAGATCTCTAATATTTGAATTTACATTAAGGGTGGAAAAGACACCCGTTGAAGAGGAACTAGAATTAAGATCTCACTTTTTCCTATTCATACTCCAGATTATTTTTGTTAAAAAAAAATTTCTAATATGCCCCTTTAATCAGTGTGGCTTGAATCCATATTGTGAGAAAAACAGCTGTGGTTTCTGAGGAAACTCTCCAGAAAATTTTATGGTAGGAGTACTTGTGGCATATTTCAATATCTTTCTCTCCATCTGTGAATAAAAATAATAATAGAAACAATAAAAATTAATAAACCAACTTATGCAAATTTTGTGTTTAAAATTCAAACACAGCTGAGAATGGTCAAGCCACAGTGGAAAAAGGAGAGAGGAAGGTCAAGGGTTCGTAGAAATGGCAAGTCTTAAAAAATGATCCCAGTAGGGCACCTGGGTGGCTCAGGGGGTTAAAGCCTCTGCCTTCGGCTCAGGTCATGATCTCAGGGTCCTGGGATCGAGGCCCGCATCGGGCTCCCTGCTTGGCGGGGAGCCTGCTTCCTCCTCTCTCTCTGCCTCTCTCTCTGCCTGTCTCTCTGCCTACTTGTGACCTCTCTCTCTCTCTCTCTCTCTCTTTCTGTCAAATAAATAAATAAAATCTTTAGAAAAAAAAAACGATCCCAGTATACACTCTAGTTATGAAAGGTTTACTCTGAGAGCTATAACAATATCCTGAATTTAGCTATAGGAAGAGCTGAGGTGAGCAAGAATGGCAAGAATGAGATGGAGAAGAATCAGAATGTGAGGGAGGAGAGAGGAGGTACACCACAAGGCATACATGCGCGTTTTGAAGCTCAGGGATTGACCTTGAGAAGCACAGATCATGTCCCTTTATAGAGATTGTTGTGACACTTGGAGAAAACAGTGCTAGTGGCAAAAACCAATCCTGGATGTGGTTAGAGTCAGAGAATAAAGGAGGTGGGCTAAATACTGCCTGTATGGCAGCCAGGAAAGCAAGAATTCTTCTTTGGGAAACCTGAAAGGTAAATCATTGACATACAGCAATACCCTGTAAATAGCTGGCCCAGGAAAATCTAATTTATTTAAAGATGAGTTCAAAAAGAAAGAAGAAGAAAAGGAAGAATAAGAAGAGGAAGGATGAGAAGAAGGGTAAGAGAAAGGGAAAAGAAAGAAGAACTGGTATTTCATCCATAGTAGAAAGAATGAAAAAAAATCTTTGGGGGAAAAAAGCNGGAAGGGTAAGAGAAAGGGAAAAGAAAGGAGAAGAACTGGTATTTCATCCATAGTAGAAAGAATGAAAAAAAATCTTTGGGGGAAAAAAGCAAACTGTATAAACATGTTTTTTAAAACCATTGGAAAATATATAGCTTAAAATAGAAAAAAACATGATCTACCATTTCTATACAAACTGAAAAACAGTTGCTTCTGAGAAGATAAGCACAAAGCACAAACTCAGGAGTTTAAGGAAGAAATCATGAGACAATGAAAGGAACCGTGACTACTCTAAATATACAAATCAAAACTGTGAATGGTCTAAAGATACCAATTAAAAGACAGATTTTCAGGCCCAAATATACATCTCTAGAAGAAACCCACTTTAAGTATAAACTTAGATTAAAAGTAAAGGAGTAGAGAAGGATACACCATGTTAATAGCAACCAAGAGACAACTGGAATACCTATGTTAATTTTATACAAATCAGGGCTTCAGAATAAGGAAGATTATTAAGAATAAAGAAGGGTATTGCACAATGGTAAAGAAGTCAATTCTCCAGACACCTGGGTGGCTCAACTGGTTGAACATCCAACTCTTGGTTTGGGCTCAGATCATGATCTCATGGTCATGAGAGAGAGACCTGCGTTGGGCTCCACACTGGATATGGAACCTGCTTAAGATTCTCTCTCCCTCTGCCCATCCCCCAACTCCCACCACCCAGTGCTCACAGCTCACACGTGTATAAGTGCACATGCACACTCTTACAAAAAATCAATTCTTCAAAAAGTCATAATATTCATAAGTGTACCTAACAAAAGGACATCAAAATAGGGCACCTGGGTGGCTCAGTGGGTTAAAGCCCCTGCCTTCGGCTCAGGTCATGATCTCAGGGTCCTGGGATCGAGGCCCATGTCGGGCTCTCTGCTCAGCGGAGAGCCTGCTTCCTCCTCTCTCTCTGCCTGCCTCTCTGCCTACCTGTGATCTCTCTCTGTCAAATAAATAAATAAATAAAATCTATAAAAAAAAAAGGACATCAAAATAAGTGAGGTAAAATCTGATAAAGAAATAAGCAAATCTTTTATTATAGCTGAGTTCAGCACTCATCTTTTGGTAATAGATAAATCAAACAGGCAGAAAATCAGTAAGGGCAATTGATATGAACATCACTATCCGTCTACTTGATCTAATTCACAGTCATAGAGGAGTCTATTCATAAAAGTAGAATAAACATTCTTCTCAAGCTTACATAAAACTTTAATCAAGATAGACTACATTCTAGGCTATAAAATAGAGCTGAGCAAATTTAAAAGAATAGAAATCATACAAAGCATATTTTCACATCATACTGGAATTAAACTAGAAAGCAGTAACAGGAAAATATCAAAGTATCTGGAAATAAGTAACATACTTCTAAATAACACATAGGTCAGAAAAAATTTTAAATATTTTAAATTATAATAAAATGCAAATACAACTTTCACAATTTCTGGAATACAGTGAACAATGTACTTGGAACAAAATGTATATAATATTAAATGTATGTATTAGAAAATAAGAAAGATCTAAATCAATAACATGAATTATCATCTTAGGAAACTAGAAAATAGCAGTTTAAACCTAAAATGAAGCAGAAAAAAAGAAATAAAAATTAGAGCAAAAATCAATGATGTTGAAAACAATAAAAAAAGAAAATAAATAAAATCAAAAGATGGGTTATGGACATTGGGGAGGGTTTGTGCTTTGGTGAATGCTGTGAAAGATGTAAGCCTGATGATTCACAGACCTGTACCCCTTGGGCAAAGAATAAAAATAAAATAAAAAAAAATCAAAAGATGGTTATTTGAAAAATCCATAAAACTGATAAATATCTACCTAAGACTAATCAAGAAAAAAAGAAAAAAAGGCACAAATTATCAATATAAATAGTAAAAAAAGGGATTGTTAAGGATATTAAAGGTTAATAAAGATATCCAGAAAGCAACTCTGTGCCTGCAAATTTGACAACTTAGATCAAATGGACCAATTCCTTCAGAAGACACAAACTGTCCAAACTCAAAACAAGGAGAAATAGGTGACATGAATAGTCACATAATCAATAAATAATAACCCTCTAAAAAAGAAACACCAGGCTTAGACGGTTTCAGTGGTAAATTTTACCATATATTTAATAGAGAAATGATACCAGTTCTCCACAATCTTACACTTCTTAACTCATCGTATGAGGCCAGCATTACCTTAATATTAAAACCAGTAAAAAGACATTACAACAAAGGAAAACTGTAGACCAACATCTCTTATTACCATAGATGCAAAATCCCCAACAAAATATTAGCAAATCAAATAGAACAATGTATGAAAAAAATTATACACCATGGCCAAGTGAGATTTATTCCAAGTATGCAAGGCAGGGTCAACATTAGAAATCAGTCAGCATAATCACCATATTAACAAATGAAAAAGGAAAATCATGCGATTATACCAATTGATGCAGAAAAAGAATTTGATAAAAATTTTAACACTCCACAATAAAAACTAAGAAAGGCAGGAAGACATGGGGACTTCCTCAATTTGGAAAAGAAAGATGCAATATATGGTGTTAGAACAACTAGATGCATATTTAGAAAAACTAACTCTGGTCTGTACTATCCACCTCCACCACATACTAGAATGTACCTTAAATAGCTCAGATACTTAAATTTTTTAAATTACATAATAAAACATTGGAAAATATTTTTGAAACTTGGGTTGGGGTAAGTCTTTCTTACCAATGCTCAAACCCTAGAAATTATAAAGAAAATGATTGATGCATTTGACTGTGCGTGTATAATTTATGTAGTGCAAAACCTAAAAGAAAAACACTATTTTCAAGATAAAAGGATGAATGATAAATTGAGAAAAAGTATTTAAAACTCACATTAAGGATGCCTGGGTGGCTCAGTCAGTTAAGCGGCTGCCTTTGGCTTTGGTCATGATCCCAGGGTGCTGGGATCGAGCTCCACATTGGGCTCCTTGCTCAGCAGGGAGCCTGTTTCTCTCTCTGCCTCTGCCTGCTACTCTGCCTACTTGTGCTCTCTCTCTCTCTCTCTGACAAATAAATAAAATCTTAAAAAAATAAAATAAAATTCACATTAAAGGGCTAAAATGTAAAGAACTTCTAGAAATTCATAAGATAAATATCAAAAAATCCAAAGGATATGAATGGACATGAAACACAAATAGTTCTTAAACATTTAAAATGTATTCACCTTCATTCCCAAGAAAGTGAAAATTAATATTACACTGAGGTATTGCTTTCTATGCATCAAATTGGAAAAAATAAAATGAACCTTGTTGCTAAGGTTTGGTGAAATAGATATGCTCATCCATTGAGCATATTAATGTAAGCTAATGTAGGTTTGTACGATTTCTATAGTTGGAAGTATATGCAGGCTTCCTCAGTGGTATTGTGGGTTTGGCTCCAGACTACCACAATAAAGTGAATATCATAATAAATTGAGTCAAATAAATATTTTATTTTCCTACTGCATATAAAAGTTATGTTTATACTATACTTCGTCTGTTAAGTATATAGTAACCTTATTTCTAAGAAAAAATGATGTACATACCTTAATTAGAAAGTACTTTATTGGGGCGCCTGGGTGGCTCAGCCTTCTGCTCAAGTCATGATCTCAGGGTCTTGGGATCGAGCCCCGCATCAGGCTCTCTGCTCAGCAGGGAGCCTGCTTCCTCCTCTCTCTCTCTCTGTCAAATAAATAAATACAATATTTAAAAAAAAGAAAGTAATTTATTACAAAAAAATGCTAACCATCATCTGAGCTTTCATTGAGTTGTAATCTTTTTGCTGTCGGAGGGTTTTGTCTTGCTGTTGATGGCTACTGACTGATCAGGGCAGTGGTTGCTGAAGATTAGGGCGGCTATGGCAATCACTTAAAATAAGACCATAATGAAGTTTGCAGCAATAACTGACTCTTCCTTTTACTTGAACACTTAGAGTCCATTGTGGGTAATTAATTAGCCTAATTACAATATTGTTGTATTTTAGGGAGGCCTGAGGGAGGGGGAGAGATGGGAATAGCCAGTTGGTAGAACAGTCCAAACACACTCAAGTCATTAAGTTTGCCATCTTATATGGGCATGGCTCATGGCATCCCAAATCAATTACAACAGTAAAGTCAAAGATCACTGATGACAGATCACTGTAACAAATATATTAATAATGAAAAAGTTTGAAATATTGCGAGAATTACCTAAATGTGACAGATACAAAAGCTGTTGGACAAATAGCACCAATAGACTTAACATACTGTTGCTACAAACTTTCATTTTATGAAAAATGCAGTATCTATGAAGCACAACACATGTATAGTGAAGTGCTGTGAAATAATGTGTGCTTGTATATAAAATTTGCAAAGGTATAGAATTTTTAATCCAGCAAACACAATTTAAGTAGTTTTTCTTATAGATATAATTGTACATATGTGAAATAATTTATGTTCAAGCTTATTGAAGAATTGACACATTATGTATCATATCAATAGACTGAAAACAACCTGTATTTCTATCAAGAGGGGATTTAGTTAAATAGATTATAATGCATCTATACAGTGGAATATTTTGCAACTAAAAAAAGCTATCTGTAGACTGGTATGAAATAATTTTAAAGGTATTTTTAAAAACTGCACTGAAGTATGGATGCTATAACTGTCCTAAAAAGAAGAGAAAATAAAACTATAGTTGATCCTTGAACAATTCAGGGATGAGGGGTTCCCACCCCCCATAGTCAAAAGTCTTTGTATAACTTTTGACTCTCCCAAAATGATAGCTAATAGCCAACTGTTGACCAGAAGCCTTATCAATAACATAGTTGATTGATACATATTTTGTATATTATATACTATATTCTTACATTAAAGTAAGCTATAGAAAGGAAAATGCTATTATGAAAATCCTAAGGAAAACATATTTATAATACTGAATTATATCAAAAAATTCATATATAAATACAACTGTACAGTTCAAACTCATGTTCAAGACTCAACTGTATATATTTATAATTTCTTGGTATTTATATTAAAAAAATTCTGGGGACTATGCAATAGACTCATAACAGTGGTTTCATGTCTGGGGAAATAAGGAAGTAAGGCATGACAGACATTTTTAAACCCCATATATTTAGTACCTAATTCTTTAAAAAGTTTTTATTGTCACCATAAAAGAGGGGAAGATTTGAGGTACATGTCTCCACCTCAGCATTAATATCTGGCCTTTGGGTCTAGGTGCAGCCACAGATGCTTACTAGCATCCCCCAGTTGGCTCGGTTTAGATCAATCTAGGTGGAAGATGATTGAATGGGTACATAAAAAGAACTGTGTTTTCAAAGATTTATAATTCTTGGGATTCATGGCAGTTTTGTAATGTCCCAAACTGAGCATGACATTGAAAGAGGGAAAATTCTAATATCCCTTTATGATTCAAAAAACCACTTTGGTCTGGCATACAGCTTTAGAGATCTAGTAGGAAGAGTATAATTAGGGGAAGTAGAGATTATTAGATCAACAGATATAATAAGAGCACGATCTCTCCAGCTTGCTAAACTTCAATGAGTCAAATCCACAATTCTGGTTTTAAGATTTATAAAAGCAAGTAATAATGTGCTAGACCCTGATGTCCAGCCAGAGGGGATGAATGTTTCAGGCCAAACCTCTGCTAGATTTAGAATCTGCAGGATTCTAAAGAACCCTGGCGCTGAAAGTCACCACATGCAGCACTGGAAGCAGCAAAGACCAGCCTGTAGAGAGACCTGAGGTCAAGAGTGGGGAATAACAATCTGGAAGGAAATTTAAATAATGGTACATCCACTGCAGGCCCTATAACAACAAACACTAGTGGATTCAAACAAGTAAGAGTATAAGGAAACAGAAGTTTTCCTGAAACTGAAGGCTACCTTAGCCAAAGACGATTAAGCAGGTAAAGGATTAAAGCCATGAAAGAGAATTTACCAATTTGTAGGCACTGAACATGGGAGGACTAAGAGATCATTTGCAAAAAATGATCTCAGTTCTCCACACCTCTCTGTATTCCCAACCTTTGCAATGTAATTTTTCAATGTTCTCTCCCAAAAGAAGTCTCTTAATCTATTCTCTTGAATCTGGGCTTGCCTTGTGACTTGTTTTGATTAATAGAGTGTCCAGCAGGGATGATGTGCATTTTAAGTGTAGACCTCAAGAAACCCTTTGGATTTTCACCGTCTCTCTTGAAAGTCTATCACTGCCTTAAGAACAAGTGACAGTTAAACTGCTGGAAAGATGAGAAATTACCTAATATAATGCCAGTCACTCTTGCTGAAGCCATCAGCGACCAACCAGCCTAGCCAATCCTGACTCAGATCAGCAGAATGCTCTATCAGTTACCCCTTCAACTCATGAGAGATAATAAATGGTGGTTATTTCAAGCTATTAAGCATTGGGGTTTTTGGTTCCCCAGCAAAAGCTAATGATACTGGAGATTTGAACATAAGAGAGAAGGAGGGAGAGATGGAGAGAGATGGGGAGATGGGGGGATGTGGGAGAGGAATAATTCAGGATACTCATATTCACTTAATAAGGGTACCTTTTCTACTCCCGAGTGGATTAAATGTTAGTAATAAATACAGGAGTTAAGTTAATCATTTCATCAGTTTACAGTCACAATAATTTGCTTATAAAGTAGAGTGTCATCATGACCGTTGGGGCTGGCAGAACAACTTCAGTTTTCAGATTACCAAGCTTTTTCACAACCATTATACCACCTTTCTCTTACAATAAAACTGAGAAATAGGTAATTTCACCGATTAGGAAATATCTTTAGGAAACTGAACAGACTGGGTAGAATAAAGCAATCTGTAAGTGGCAGAATTGGATCAGCATTCATATTACATGAATCCAAATTTTTTCTGACAGTGCAAAGGGTAATGAAACTGGTTTGTGATGTATCTCAAATTTTTATTATCCTGAAAGATCCTATAGGATAGTAGCAGGGCCTCACTGATCTCTGATATTTATATTTACCCAAGCTTCAGTAGTCATTTGTATTATAAGGTTGGGAATATTATTTAAACACTTTTCTCTAGATCCCTCAAGTATAAAATGATGATTTTCATTATAAATGACTTATTATGAGAAGTAAATAGCATAATACATGAAGAACAATTTGATCAATGGCATATGGACCGTGATCAATACATGTTACCATAATAGTGGCTGTATAAAATAATCAATGCCTGGCACAGATGACATGATAATTAAATATTAGCTGAAACTAATAATAAGCAAGGTAAGTGATCTCTCCTTTATTCTTGTTAACTTGAACTTTTTCTGCTGTGTTGGACATAAGGGGAAATGTCTTCAAATATGTGTGCTAAATTCTTCACATGATTTGGCGAAAAACAAGCCTAAGCATTCCCTTAATGCTTTTAATCTCCAATTTAATGATTAAGACTATACAGAGGCTCCACCATTAAATAGTGAATGAAGCAAGCTGATGAGGATTAAGGAGTGCATTTGGGATGAGCACAGGGTATTGTACAGAAATGCTGAATCACTATACTGTACACCTGAAACTAATATTACACCATATGGTGGCTAACTGGAGTTTAAATAAAAACTTAAAAGAAGTGAATGAAAATAGGAATTGCCTTTCCAAAGTCAGAATAAATAAATGAATGTAATAAAAAGGACCTTGCCTGCTGACATAATTGCTTCTTTTCATTCTGGAATAGAAGACTAGAAACCGAGCATGAGAGATAATCTTAGAAGTAAGTTGTAAATATAGACCGTGTCAGCAAAATGCCAAAACAAATCAGGCAATTCAATAAAAGTTTTAGTCATTTGGAGAGATCATTCCAGCTTCTTGTCAAACATCCAGATTGACTGCAGTTTTCACTGACAGGGCTATCTTTTAACTGAATTTACCAGGTTGCTCGTACTGCAGAGATATCATCATGATCACCAACCTACCATATGTAGACTCAGGCAAATTTAGAATCACACCCTCAGAGAAAGTGAAATAGACTATTGCCACATCTTAAATTAGGAATTAAAAAATAATCTACTGTGATTCATCAATGGCACTTAATGAAACCATTCTCTCAGTGATAAAAAATTCTTCCCATTAGAATAAAATTTGTTTACATTCAGAAAGTATAAGAAGGGTTCAGACTCTTTGGATACTTTGCCATAATCCCCATTTAATTTTTATTAAAATTTTAAATTTAGACATTTCAGAGAAGCCTAAGAGCAACAGTAGTAGGTAAGTCATTACAGGAATAAAAAGGAATATATGCCTGATAACACTCTTTGAGACATTATTTCTGATCCCTCAGTACTGAGGCTTCTACCCTACCATAGGTAACTATCATATTAATTTTTTGAGAAACAACTCTGTATAACTTATAAACACAGGAGAGAAAGCAGGACATTCGTACCACGTGGCCAAGCACCACTCTTCTCTGATTGTGTGTGTATTAAGGAACACCTTAGATGTTCTTCAGCACAGGGCCATGCCTCCCCGTCTCCCCTTTCTGCACTATGACAGGCTTCCCCAGCTGCAGCACTACTGCCATAGCTGCGGGAGGATGTTGTGGTGGATATCCTGCACATTTTAGGATGCTTAGCAGCACCTCCCAACTCTACCCACTGGATGCCAGTAGCAATGCTTCCCCCATCCAGTTGTGCCAAACAAAAATGTCTGCAGACCTTACCAAATGTCTTCAAGGGGGTGGAAATCTCCCTGGTTGGAGCTACTGCGTTGTAGGCTTTGGGATAACTGCCATTTTGCTCTCTACCACACCCATTCCCCCAACACCCATAACTAGAAAGGCTAATATCAGGATTTCGAGTTGGTAGAAGTCTGCTCAACCTCCACCAAAGGGGATCCCCAGAAATCTCCACCCTCACAGAGATCCACATTTGACCTAGAGCTAGAGAAAAGTTGTTGCTTTCCACATTCACGGGCCACTTAATTTCCCACTGTGGAGTGATTGGCAGAGGGAAATATACACTGTTTTTCCTTTGAAAACAGAAAAGTGGATGAGAGAGAAAAATCTAAATAAATGAAAAATTCTTAAATTCTGAGCTATTTCACTCAAAAAGAACATTGTGAATAAGACCTCAGCATTTTGGTCCAGCTGCTTTCTGAACCCTTCCTCTGATATGAGGCATTAGTCCTACACATACTCCCAGGAAAATTCTGTTCACAGGCTCTCTTTGAAAAAATAACTGGATTAAAACAGCAGCCACGTCACCAAAACAAAACAAAAAAACAAAATTCAGAGAGATTTAAGTGTAAACATAAATTTGGGCTTGGTTTTAGCCAAATCATTTGAAGAATTTAGCACCCATATTTGAAGAACTGTCCCATGGGGTCTAACACAGAGAAAAATGTTCAAGTTTAGAAGATTAAATAAAAATACATATGATATAATCTTAAAATGCATCATCTTTAAATGTATAAAGAAAACCTTCAGTGTTTTCAGGTTAGTCTTGGCTTTATAATTCTTTTTAAGAATAATGGGACATGGTTTCTTTAACATTTCCATTTAGAAAAGACTCATTTTAATGTTTCTCCTAAAGTAAAAGAAGTTTGGTCCAGAGATAAATTGGTACTACTACTCCCATAAACAGAAGTCTGTGAGAAATTTAAATGACCTTTCTCCAGCTTCAAAAAATTATTTCTACTAGAAAACTTCTGTTGAATGAGCAGCAAATCACCCCTGCACAAAAGAATGCAGTGTGTAATGCCTTTCAGCAGCCCGGCTCCCAGAGCTTTGCTTTGTAGCACTGGATGGCTTAACAATAGATTTCAACTGCAACGGAAGCACAGAACATTCTACAGACCCAAAAAGGTGCTTTCAGGTAAGAACTACAATTATACATGAACACAAGTGGCAGCCGAGACAGCAGGAGAGAAAAGCTGCCCCAAAGTAGAGAAAATCGGTAGAAAAGAATGATGATGTCTGAGATAAGGTTGTAGAAGGAAAGCAAAAGTAATTGAGAGTGTTTAAAAATGTACATCAAGTTTTGAAACATGAAGACGAAGGGAAGGTAGAATCGAGCATCAGACTCACCTTCTTGTCAGTCCTGAATTCAAAACAAGCTCTGACCAAACTTTGTTCAATTTTTTCAGTGCCCAAAATTATATGTTTAAATAATGGCTTCAACCAACATTAAATATTTTTTTCTGATAGTTTTCCTAAAGTAAAGGAAGTTTGGTCCAAAAATGAATTGGTATCCCTTCTGTAAATAGAAATCTGTAAGAAACCTAAATTTTTTTTTCAGTTTTATCGAGAAAGAAGAAACCTATATCGCTGTGTAAATTTGAGGTATAGAGCATGATGGTTTGATTTTACACTTATGAAAGAATTACCACGATAGGTTCAGCCAACATCTGTCTTCTCATATGCACTGAAAAAAAAAGAAGAAAAAAAGTTCTCCCTGTGATGAGAACTCACAGGATTTATTCTCTGAACAATTTCCTATATATCATTTATCAGTGTTACCTATAGTTCTCATGTTACACATTACATCCTAGTACTTAATTTATCTTATAGCTGAAAGTTTGTACCTTTTGACCACTTTCCTCTAATTTCCCCTTCCCACCCCCACAGGATGCCTCTGGTAAACACAAGTCTGATTTCTTTTCCTACAAGTTGTGTGTCTTTTTTTTTTTCTAAGATTACACTTATAAATGAGATCATACAATATTTGTCTCTCTTTGTCAGACCTATTTCTCTTAGCATAATGCCTTCACATTCCATATACGCTTCACAAATGATAGGATTTCCTTGTTTTGTTTTGTTTTTACAATGGAATAATATATGTATGCCACATATATATCACAACTCTTCCTTCATAGACATATAGGTCTTTTCCCATGTCCTGGCTATTGTAAATAGAAGTATAGAAGTGGGAGTGCAGGTATCTTTTCAAGTTAGTGTTTTCATTTCCTTTGGATATATTCCCAGAAGTGGAATTGCTGGATAATATGGTAGTTTGTTTGTTTGTCTGTTTTTAGAATCCTCCATACTGTTTTCCATAGTGGTTGTGCCAGTTTTCATTCCCACCAACTGTTCACAAGGGCTCCCTTCTTTCCACATCCACACCAGCATTTGTTACCTGTGAGAAACTTTTGAATGAACTATGAAAGACTAGGTAACAGGAATAAGAATATCCCTGGTAAGGCGCCTGGTTGGCTCAGTGGGTTAAGCCTCTGCCTTTGGCTCAGGTCATGATCTCAGGGTCCTGGAATAGAGCCCTGTGTCGGGCTCTCTGCTCAGCAGGGAGCCTGCTTCCTCCTCTCTCTCTGCCTGCTTCTCTGCCTACTTGTGATCTCTCTCTGTCAAATAAATAAATACAATCTTAAAAAAAATTTAAAGAATATCCCTGGTAGACCTGAATACAACACCATAAATTGACCAAAGGCTCCAACTCCTGAGATTTGAAATTCATTTTCTAGTTTAAGCAGAGGCCATCCCTCTCATGGGACTATTATCAGTCCATGAAGTAGAAGGGTGAAGGTGGGCAGAGATACTAAGCAAGACCAGGGTTCCTCTGATGCCACCATATCTCCCTTCTATAGCAGGGGAGTGTAACTTCCCCGAACTTCTATTTTTCTCTCTGGTGTCAAACTAACGCTTAGTCACATGACTCAACCTTTCTCAGATCCCTCCCTTCCTTCCTTCCTTCCTTCCTTCCTTCCTTCCTTCCTTCCTTCCTTCCTTCCTTTATAAGCATCTCTCTTGATATTATCCTTGTGTGTTAATCCAACTTTGATGTCTGACCCAAACTAAAATGGAGCTTGTATTTTTAAGTCAATATGATCTCAGCTTCCTGATTAGATGATTCTGAAATTCTAGGGAAAAGCAAAGCACTGATACGTTCAGAAAATCTTTTCTTTCCATGCTTCCTAAAAATTCTCCCGAAGGCAAACCCCAGAAGAAAATGGAATGAAAGAAACAAAATGTTCATCCTTTATTAAATGAAATGGGACTTAAAACGGCAAAACAATTAGTAAAATCTTGATCTGTATGTAAAACAGTATTCATGAAATGAAGGAATGCATCATAGTAGGTGTTTTTATTGCTTCCTATTTTTATGGTATTCCAAGTTTGCTTATTTGAACATGTTAATATTTATAGTTATATTGGGAATAAAAATAAAAATATATATGAAATAGATTAACCAGGTCAAAGGTAGAGGGATGTGAGATAAAAATCAAACAATTGGAATATATATTTTAGATCCTTGTGCATCTACTTCCTCCAAAAAATAGGGAGGATGAGATTGTTGAGTGGCTTCTGGCAAATGGCCATTGTACTGTCAGAACAGAAGTCTTTGCTAGGTTGGAAATTCTTACTTTTCTGTTAGAGCAAGTATAATTCTGACCTTTGGGAGCCAGATTTCTTCAAGAAACTTCATCTTTGTTACTACCATATGAGACACACACAGGAAGCTCTCAGAGGTTATTGTCCTTCCTCACTGGTGATCGCTACTGGAGAGCCTCACGAGCCTTCCGGGTACCTCTTGGCACCCTGCTGCACTCCGAGTACCTTAAAAACATGGAACAGTTCCATCAACCTCAAAATCAACGAGGTAAACTAGGAAAAAATGCAGTTTTCTTGCTTTGCATCACCTATCTTCTTTTGCTCTAGAGCTCCAATTCTCTAAAGGAAGAAACATTACAATTTCTAATTAAATACAACAGTTTCTAATTAAAGATGATTCCACCATGTGCAGTTAAAAAATTTCTTATAGGTAAATAGTTCTTTCAAGATTCAAAGTTCTCATCAGATTTACTTTCCACTTAAGGGGCTACCCTATTCTGTTCCCATTTCCAAGATCATGTCTGAGTATAGGGAGAAATATAGCTAACCTCATAGATTTGGGTACTGGGATGATGACTGTTTCATGTTCCTCTGCCTAAGGAGAATCATCTGACATGACTCTATGGTTTCGTATCATTTCTCAATCCTTTTTCTGCTAAAGTATCCATGCATTGTTTGACTCACGGTCTTTTCATTCTCTTTGATAAAGGCAAGACACGGTGATTCCAGGGAGGTTAGCCATCTTCTCTGACTGGGGATCCTGCCTTTGCTCTAAATAATCAGATGCCCTAAACTGTGGCAATGACTCTGTTGTAATCCCACATTTGGGAAATCTACCCTGAAGCCCTCTATTCCATGGTCACTTTACCACCCACGATGGTTATTATCTCTCTGACAAGTTTGCCAGCTAGTGCTCTCAGCCATATCCTGTGTCCTTGTTGGGGGCACTCAGAAACTTCTGGAAACCCTCCATTTCATGCAGGTCCTGAGGAGGTTTGAGCTCAACACCACAATGGACACCTCCTTCAACAATTTTTTTTTTAATTTTATTTTTATTATTTGCCCAAGGGGTACAGGTCTGTGAATCATCAGGCTTACATCTTTCACAGCATTCACCAAAGCACAAACCCTCCCCAATGTCCATAACCCATCCACCCTATCCCTACCCTCCCACCCCCCAGTAACCCTCAGTTTGTTTTGTGAGATTAGGAGTCTCTTATGGTTTGTCTCCTTCCCCATCCCATCTTGTTTCATTATTTTTCCCTCCCTACCCCCCACAACCCCCCACCCTGCCCCTCAAGTTCCTCATATCAGAGAGATCATATGATAATTGTCTTTCTCTGATTGACTTATTTCGCTCAGCATATGGATAAAGAAGATGTGGAGGGTATTATCCTTCAACCATTTTTAATCTTCTCTGTGTCTCTTTAGATATGATACCATGCTGACAATGTGGTTTCTTTGAGGGCTTTGCATTTTCCAGGGAAACACTGGGGGTTTGCCTCCCCCCAAAGCATTTGTTTATATACCTTCAGGAATTCTAACCTTCTACTCAAAAAGAGAAAGCACTTAACTGGTGTCTTTTNCTTTTTTTTTTTTAACTACACAACTCATCCTCAATAGGTGTCTATAATCAGAGGAAAGGCTTTCAAATTTCTTTTTGTGGTGACTGAATGTTTCTCCATGTGGTACTCCTCTGCTCTGTGTTCTACAATGATGTTCTTTTTTTGAGCAATAAGCCTCATGGCCTTGCTTTTATTGCAAAAGGGCTGCTGGGGAAGGAAGAGAGCAAATCTATATTACTGAAATAGATGAGACACTGGGTGCTGTTCCAACACCATTTGCTCGCATTTGAGTCACTTACACGCTTTTAACTTCTTTAGCAAAATGGGATCTTCCATATATTTATTTTTAAAAATTAACTATCATTAAGTAATCTGAAAGGAAGTTACTGTTGCCATCTCCATTTTATAGATATTAAAAGTGACACACACAGAGAAGCGACATTATTTACCCTAGATTTCTCAACTAGGAAGTGGTATGTCTAACATTCTAACCCAGACTTATCTGAGTTTGGAGCCCTCAGTTCTTCAACTTCATGCGTTCTAAAGTCCCATGGCCTAGCACACATACTATGTCTCTGTTTCTTCTTCATGTAACCTAATCTTCTGGTTGAGAAAAGATGGAGGGAGAGGGTGTAGGGAGAAGAATTCTAATGTTGGGGCTCCCAGAATCAACTCCTTTCTTTAGCTTTATCCCGCTCAGATGGGCATGCAGATAATCCCAAGGCATTTGCTCAATACCCTGACATTCCTTGGTAGGGGAGGAAAAGTATTTCCTTCTTTCCTTTTAGGTTCTTTGGCTAGTCTAATAATTGACACAAGACAGATTAACAGGAGAAAAAAAAATCATTTTTACATAGGGCAGTTGATAGAATAGGAGTCTCAAAAAGGTGACCAAAGCAGGCAGTTTTTATACCTTATTTGACTAAGAAACAATAAATTTGTGAAGAATTGACAAGACTAGGAAGTTTGGGCTTAGGGTAGTAAATTAGTGATGAAGTCACAACATTTGTTTATACAGCCTTCTTGGCCCTAAATTCTCTATCTCTGGTGGTAAGGATTTCTCTCTACTTGCTGATACAGGGATGTTACCTTTCATACGGGAGATATATTCCCTGCTTTCAAGGTGACAAAGCAGGGTCAGAATGTCTTTCTTGCACTGGCTATTTCTTAAGTAACTTTAGTTTAAAATAACCAATATACAAAAGTGACTGTTTGGGGGCAGCCTATCCTGAACCTCATCACTTTTTTCTTGGGTGACAGTTCTGCTTACTCATTCTCATAAGAGTGTGAATCTCTAAGCTCTTAAGAAGACCTTTATCTATTTCTTCCATGAAGTCTCTGAGTAGTTGTTCAAACCCTTGGTTTATACAAGAATTTGATTAAAGCTTTCCAAGTAGAAATAGCAATTACTAAGCACAGATCAATGCAGAAACAGTGTAAAAAAGTCCTTACTACTATCCCCCTTCCTCACCAAATGCACAGAAACAGGAGATAATAGGAAAAAACAAGGAAGAAGGAAAAGATAAGAACAAAAAATGAGAACATCAAAATGAGGACATTAACAAAGTCACCTATCTGAGAGCATTTTACTCAATACTATGGTTAAGGAGAGATTGACAATTAAAGCTAATTTCACATGTCTATTTATAGATATAATTTGTGGCTTAATGGTAGGTCAATTTAGTAAGGCGCAGTTACTACGTTTTTCTCCCAAAAAAGGTCTTTTATCTCCAAGTTTAATATTTCTAACAAAGTCGGTCGCATATTTCCTTCTAATCAGTATACAGACCATTATCTCAATTCCTTTCTAAAGTTAGTGTGTTTATTAACCAGAGGCTAGAGTTAGATGAGAATAGTGAAGATCTGAATGATGCAGTATATAAAAAATGAATACATAAAAATAAGTATTTTCACATTTCTGTAAGATAAAAGCCTAAGCAGACATTCAACCAAATATATTTTTAAAACTTCAATCTTATTCATTCAACAAAGTAGGAAGTAGGCAGTTTGGTGATTTTGTCCTAAAATGACATTTTTAAAAATGTTGCTCTGGTGAAAGTAGGAAAAAATTTCTTGCTTTCATTTTGTGCAATTTGAACTACCCCAAATGAATAGCTTGAACTTCTTAACTTTGTAACATCATAAGAAATGACACTTAGCTGATTATTTCTCAAAATAGCACAAGTGGACCCACTTTATCCGAAGCACTCAACAAAGGACCTCAGCTGCTTCAGCCCAGGCACAGCTTGATTGCCACAAAGAGGGAAAGCTCTGACTTTAGAGAAATCCACATGTTAGTACTAATATCTTTTCTCTGTTAGAACCTACTTACTTTACCTCTTTGAAATTCATTTATTTACTGTAAAATCAGAAATAATAAAGTTTTATTTGGCTTTGAGGCTTTGGTTGATGATTGTGTGGTCATACTGATTTTAACTTTCCCTTCTCATGGTCATGTTCTAATATTTCTGCTTAGAAAATTTCTTTTTTTATAATTTTGGTTACATTTGTTTACTTGTGCCAGTAGGGAACACAATTTCATATTATCCATTTTCTACCTTCCACGGTTTGATTTCCATGCATGCTATAGAGTCATTCCTTACACTACATGGAAGGTATAACAGAAAATGAAAAATTCTTGTCTCCAGAGAGAAGACAATTTAATAGTAGAGTCAAGATAAAAGCATCTGAATTTGTAGTGGCTGAAGAAAAAAAAAGAAGACCCATATCTGTTTTAAGCAGGATATCAGTTAGCTTACATAATTTCCTAGGAAGCTAAGGAAGTTAGGGGCTGTGAAACCGGAAACAGTTCCCTAAATTACACCGAAGTATCACTCAAAGGGTGATGGTAATGTTGCCACTGGACCCCAACACTACAGCTGGTGACCAGCACTTTGGATGGTGGACTCTATTATTTTCCTGCCTGAACCTCTTCAATTGCTCTTCTAGAAACTGGACCTGCTACCACCATCACTTGAATGGTTCCTACATAGAGGCTTCATTTTGATTTTATTATCTTCTGATTCATAATTCAGCACAAATACATCTAATTGGCAGATCCCAGGACCCTTGCCTGCTCTTTGGCTAAAACAGAGTCTGGAAATACCAGTATCTGACTTTCACGGAAGAAATTCACAAAGGGAGGAATGCCCCCCATACTGGTGAAAGAGTGTTTAAAGGTTTGGAGTAGCATTCAAGCGGAATGGTTATTAATGACTAGGCAACACTAAAGCAAATTAAATACAGTTGCACCTTACATTATAGTATAAAATACTGAATTACATACTTTAGATTATATGTTCTCCAGGCTTTCCCGCAGCAGCAGTCTTTAAGCAAGACTGTTAAGAATAGCAACATTAGTTGAGTATTTACTATGTTATGAATATTTTTGTGCATTACCTCATTTAATCTTTATAATAAGCCTAAGAGATGATACCATTATATCACTTGTGCTGAGCTAAATAGTAGCCTCCCAGATATATTCACATCTAAATCACCAAGCCCTGTGAATATGTTAAGGAACATTATTAATGTAAGGACCTTAAAATGAGAAGATATCCTGGATTATCCAAACAGGGCCAAATGTAATTATAAGGTCCTTATAAGAGGTAAAGTCAAAAAAGGAGATGTCACAATAGAATCAGAGTTGGAATAATGCGCTTTGAACAAGGAGAAATGGGACATGAGTCAAGGAATGCAGGTGGCTCCTAAAAACTGGAAAAGGCAAGGAAACAGATTCTTTCTTAGAGTCTTGAAAAGGAATGCAGCTCTGTCCACATCTTGATTTTTTTTTCCTGCAAGACCCATTTTATACTTCTAGCATTCAGAACTATTAAGATAATAGATTTGCATTGTCTTAAGCCACCAAATTGGTGGTAATTTGTCCTAGCAAACCAGTAAACCTAGAAAACCAGTATGACTCCATTTTACAGATGTGGAAGCCAAGGCTTAGAAAGTGTAATTTACCTGCCCCAATTTTCATAGCTAGTGAGCAGCAGAGCCAGGATTTAGATCATGTTTGCCTAACTCCAAAGTTTGCTCACTTACTTCTCACCTTATGCCTTTGTAAATGCGATAGGCATTTGTTCTGGTGAGAATGTGATTTCTGGGGGCAGGGGAGAGGAGAGAGTATCTCATGGAATTTCAGTGACATAACATTAAAGAATTGGTCAGATTTCAATAAGTAATAAGTAAATAGGGATAAAAAATAGTTTTTCAAATAAAGTTTCAGGACTTATGGAGGCAGGCAGAACTCATTATTATAGGACTTTTTAAAATTCCAGTATAAGTAACATGCAGTGTTATATTAGTTTCAGGTGTACAATATACTGATTCAACAATTCTGTACATTACTCAGTGCTCATCATAATAAATGTACTCTTAATCCTCTTTGCCTATTTCACCAATTCTACCATGCCCCTTCCCTCTGGTAACCATCCGTTTGTTCTCTATAGTTGACTCTTTTGGGGGTGGGGCTGTCTTTTTTCTTTTTCTTTTCCTTTAAGTTCCACATATGAGTGAGATAATATAATATTTGTCTTTTTCTGACTTATTTCATTTAGCGTTATATGCTCTAGATCCATCTATGTTGTTGCGAACAGCAAGTTTTCATTCTTTTTTATGACTGAGTAATATTCTACTGTACATATATACCACATCTTTATCCATTCATCTACCAACTCAAGCAACACTTGAGTTGCTTCCTTATTTTGGCAATTGCAAATAATGCTATAGTAAACGTAGGAGTGTGTGTATCTTTTTGAATTAGTGTTTTCCTTTCTTTGTGTAAATACCCACTAGCAGATTTACTGGATCATATGGTAGTTCTATTTTTAATGTTTTGAGGAGCCTCCATACCCTCCATACTGTTTTCCATAGTGCCCACACCAGTTTGCATCACCACCAACAGTGTGCAAGGGATCCTTTTTCTCCAAATCTTTGGCAACTTATGGAGGCAGGCAGAACTCATTATCTTAGGACTTTTTAAAATTCCGGTATAAGTAACATGCAGTGTTATATTAGTTTCAGGTGTACAATAAACTGATTGTATATACTGGTATTTGTCATTTCTTGTTTTTTATTTTAACATTCTGACAGGTATGAAGTGATATCTCGTGGTTTTGATTTGCATTTCTCTGATGATTAATGATGTTGAGCATCTTTTCATGTATCATGCCATCTATATGTCTGGAGGAGTGTCTGTTCATATCTTCTGCCCATTTTAAAATTAGATTATTTAGGTCTTTTTGGAGGGTGAGTTGTATACGTTCTTTATATATTTTGAAAACTAACCCTTTATTGGTTATGTCATTTGCAAGAATATTTTCCCATTCAGTATGTTGCCTATTAGTTTTGCTGGTGGTTTCCTTCACTACAAAATCTTTTTATTTTGGTATAGTCCTAATACTTTATTTTTGCTTTTATTTCCCTTGCCTCAGCAGATATATCTCATAAAAATACCGCTACAGCATATGTCAGAAAAATTACTGTCTCTGCTCTTTTCTAAGACTTTTATGGATTCAGATCTCACATTTTGAGTTCATCTTTGTGTGTTTGTGTATGGTGTTAGAACATGGTCCTATTTCATTCTTTTACATGTGGCTATCCTTAACACCATTTGTTGAAGAGACTTTGTTTTTCCCATTGCATTGTCTTGCCTTCCTCGTCGAAGTTTAATTGGCTATATAATTATCAGTTTATTTGGGGGCTTTCTTTCTGTTCTACTGATCTATGTGTCTGTTTTTGTGCCAGTACTATACTATTTTGATTACTTCAGCTTTACAGTATATTTCGAAATCTGGGATTGTGATAACTCCAGTTTTGTTCTTTTTCAAGATTGCTTTAGCTATTCAGGATCTTTTGTGATCCAATACAGATTTTAAGATTATTTGTTCTTCGTCTGTGAGTAATGCTATTGGTATTTTGATAAGGATTGCATTAAATCCATAGACTGCTTTGGATGGTATGGATGTTTTAAGCATATTTGTTCTTCCAATCTGGGGCATGGAATATCTTTCCATTTGTTTGTGTTGTCTTTAATTTCTTTCATCAATATTTTATAGCTTTCAGATTATAAGTTTCTCACTTTCTTGGTTAAGTTAATTCCTAGGTATTTTATTCCATTTGGTATAATTGTAAAATGAATTGTTTACTTAATTTTTCTTTCTGCCACTTCATACAGAAATGCAACAGATATTGATTTTGTAGTCTGTATATTAATTTTGTATCCTGCGGCTTTACTAGATTCATTTGTCAGTTCTAGTACGTTGGGTTTTTTTGTTTGTTTTTTGTGTTTTGTTTGTGTGTGTGTGTGGAGTCTTTAGGATTTTCTCTATGTAGTATCATGTTATATGCAAATAGTGAAAGTTTTACTTCTTCCTTACCAATTAGGATGACTTTTATTTCTTTCAGTTGTCTGATTGCTGTGTCTAGGACTTCCAGTAGTATGTTGAATAAAAGTGGTGAGAGTGGACATTTTTGTCTTATTCCTGATCTTAGGGGAAAAGCTCCCAGGTTTTCATCATTGAATATGATGTTAGTTGTGGGTTTTTCATATGTGGCCATTATTATGGTGAAGTGTGTTCCTTTTGAACCTACTTTGTTGAGCATTTTTATTATGTATGGTTGTTGTACATTGTCATATAATTTTTCTACAGCTATTGTTATGATCATATGGCTTTTATCCCTTTTGTTGGCATGAGGTATCATGTTGATTGATTTTCAAATGCCGAACTGCATTTACATCCAAGGAATAAATATCATTTGATTGAGGTAAATGATATTTTAAATGTATTGTTGGATTAGTTTGCTAACATTTTGTTGAAGATATTTGTATCTATGTTCATCAGAGATAATGGTCTGTAGTTCTTTTATGTAGTGTCTATCTCTTTGGTATCTGGGTAATTCTGGCTTTCTAGAATGAATTTGGAAGCTTTCCTTCCCCTCTAATTTTTGGAATAGTTTGAGTCTATGGCCATACCACCCTGAACGTGCCCGATCTTGTCTGATCTCGGAAGCTAAGCAGGGTTGGGCCTGGTTAGTACTTGCATGGGAGAATAGTTTGAGAATAAATATTAAATTTTCTTAAGTATTTTTTTAGAATTCACCTCTGAAGCCATCTGGTCTAGGACTTTTGTTTGTTGGAAGTTTTTAAAATTACTGATATAATTTCATTGCTTGTAATCAGTCTGTTCAAATTTTCTATTTCTTCCTAACTCAGTTTTGGGAGGCTATATGTTTCTAAGAATTTATCCATTCCTTTTAGGCTGATCAGTTTGTTGGCATGTAGTTTTTCATAATAGTCTTTTATAATACTTTGCATTTCTGTGGTGCCAATTGTTATTTCTCCTTTCATTTCTGATTTTATTTTAGTCTTCTCTCTCTCTCTCTCTGATGAGTCTGGCTAAAGGTTTATCAACTTTGTCAATCTTTTCAAAGAACCAGCTTCCAGTTTCAATGATCTGTTCTATTGTATTTTTAAATTTCTGTTTTGCTTATTTCTACTTTAATCTTTATTATTTCCTTCCTGCTACTTATTTTGGGTTTTGTTTGTCCTTTTTTCTATCTCCTTTAGGTGTAAAGTTATGTTGTTTTGTTTTGTTTTTTACTTAAAATTTTTCTTGATTCTACTAGTGCTTTAGCATTAGTTTCCCCGAGAACCTGGTGATGGGCAAGGTGGTGGCCCCCTTTATGGCCATGCCCTGTTTCCCCCTGATGAGGAGCTCCCCGAACTAGATCTCAGTCCTGACATACAGCAGACACACCACACCATGTGGAATGCACATTGCATCTGCCAGCAGGGATGGTGGGAGACCAGCTATCTGAGGCCAACCAAGGCCCTACAACACTGCTGTATCATTCTGTTTGGGCAGAATTCTGACTTGAGACTTGGGTCATTCATAACCCCACAGATGGTAGCTTCATCCCATTGGCTTTTCAGCCAAACATATACACCAAATGTTTGAACCTGCAGTTCCTCTTGTACTGAGCAGGGTTACCATGGCAAGAGTAGTGTAAAACTGACATGTCTCATGACAGTTGAAACCCAGTGCATGTCCTTATTAATAGGTGAACAGTCCAATGGTTGGTGGTTTCATCTGCATATGAATGCAGGTCTGAGATGAGTCTCTTGTAGGTACCACATAGATGAGTCTTGCTTTTTAATCCATTCTATCACCCTATATCTTTTGAGTGGAGCATTTAATCGATTTACATTCAAAGTAATTATTGGTAGGTATGTACTTATTGACATTTTGTTACATGTTTTATGGTGTGGTTTTTTTATATTCCTTTCTTAATCTCTTCTCATGGCTTGCTGGCTTATTTAGTGATATATATTTGGATTCGTTTCTCTTTATTTTTTGCATGTCTATTAATGGTATTGATTTGTAGTTATCATTAGGTTTGTATATAACATCTCCTGCATATAGCCGCTATATTAAGTTGATGGTTACTTAAGATTGAACCCATGCCTTACTTCTCTTCCCTTCCCTCCCCCTATTTTAGGTATATAGTGTCCTACTTTACATCCTTTAGTTTTGTGAATTCCTTGACTGATTTTCATATATATATTTAATTTACTGCTTTTATGCTTCCCACTTTTCTTACTTCTACTTTTGGCCTTTTCTTTCTGCTCAGAATCTCCTTTACCATTTCTTTTAAGGCTGGTTTAATGGTGATGAATTCTTTTAACTTTTATTTATCTGGGAAACTCTCTCCTTTTCTGAATGATAACTTCACTGGATAGAGTATTCTTAGTTGCATACATTTTTCTTTCAGCATTTTAAATATATCATGCCACCCTCTTCTGGTCTACCAGTTTCTGCTGAAGAGTCAGCTGATAGCCTTTTCTCTTGATGCTCTTAAAATTCTCTTTATCATTACTTTTTGCTATTTTAATTACTCTGTGTCTTGGTGTGGACCTCCTTCAGTTGATTTTGTTGGGGGCTCTCTGTGCCTTCTCAATCTGGATTTCTCTTTCCTTCCCCCAATTTGAAGAGTATTCAGATATTATTTCTTCAAATAAAATTTAAGCCCTCCTTTCTCTCTCTACTCCTTCTTAGATTCCTATATTGTCAATGTTAGTATCCTTGATGGTGTGACTGAATTCCCTTAGTCTATTTTCATTTTTTATTATTATTTTTCTCTCTCCTGTTCAGCTTGATTGCTTTCTATTGCTCTACCCTCAAAGTCACTGATATATTCTGTTTCCTCTCATTTACTGTTTATTCTACCTAGTGTATTTTTAACTTTAGTTATTGCATTCTTCAACTCTGATTGGTCCTTTTTTATGTTTTCTATCTTTGTGAAAAGTCTCATTGAATTCTTCTTCTGTTTTCTTAAGTCCAGTGAGTATCTTTATGACCATAACTTTAAATTCTCTATCAGGCATATTACTTATCCCCACTTCATTTAGTTTTCTTGCTGTCATTTTGTCCTCTTCTTTCATTTGGGACATATTTGTCTGTTTCCTCATTTTGCCTAACTCTATGTCTTTTTCTGTGTATTGGGAAAGTCAGCTACATCTCCTGCTCTTAAAAGAAATGGCCTAATGAAGAAGAGGTCCTGTGGTGCCCTGTAACGCAATGTCTCTTTTTCACCAGAAACTGGCACTTCATGAATGTCTCCTATGTATGTTATATTACCCTATTGTTGACACTGAGCTGCATTTGCCTTTAGTATAGTCATCTGCAATGGCTATCTTTGCCTTTTTTGGGCAGAGTTTGGTCCTTGTGTTAGTGGGCCAGTTTGGGGCTGCTTTGGGCTTGGGTTGAGTCATACCAGGCATTTGCCAGAAATGCACTAGCACCAAACTGCAAGGTGTTCTCCCTGTTTTGTTCCCTGAGATAGTTTTATTGGTGGGTGAGCTGCTCCCTGGACCTGATGCCTTCTCCCAGTCCATTGCTGGTACTGAACTCAGACTGCTATGTGTGATTATCTTCTCTTCTATTCCATAGTTTTATAGGGGCCAGCTTTCACATAGCCTCTATTGTTTAATGCTGTGTGAGACTGAAGTATAAGTCTTCCTTGATCTGAGCTACAGTATTAATGAATCCACTTCAATTTCAGACATGAAGGAATCTTCTCCAATATACCATTTATTATTAACAAAGATATATTTTTCTCTCCACCCCTTGTCTCCATTTAACTTTTCAGCACTAAATAGAAGAGAATGCTATGTATTGAGCCATATAAAATCCTAGCTTAAACAACTTTGAAGTCACTTTAGGGTATCCTTTTAGGCGATGTTTTCTATCTGTATTTATTTAGGCAAATACTAATTTTCTAATAACATCTTTTAACCACCTCCAGTATTCTTCAATGTGATAGTTAAAATTCCTCCAATTTGAGGTTCTAGTTGCCTTAATTATATCTTTCAAATAGCTGACTATTCCTGAGAGATAGATGAATGATCATTAGGAGTTGGAGCCTTACGCCAAAATAGCAGTTGACTATCACTTTCTAATTGGTACAATTTGTATATTGATTCTGAATGCTTCCTTCTGCTCTCAAAAGGTGAAGGTACAGGTTGACCTAATCAGAAATAATCATGTCCTACCTGGACTTAAGTAATTAAGATGCAGTCCATACTATGCTAAATATCTTAAAATTTTAAATGTTTAAAGAGGGGTTATCTGAGAATATTAATACTAGTACAGTTTAATTGATATTTTTTAAGGATTCAAACATGTAATATGCTGTATCACTATAAGTAATCTTTATTAGAATTTTACAGAGTTTCATTAAATTTCTAATCATTCTTTTACTTCACCACTTCCTGGATCTTGCATATAAAAATTAACTGTGTTCTATTCAAAGTCCCTGTCATTGCCAAGCAGCTAGCTACCCTCCGTAGAAGTTTATCATTTGCCTTAATTTATTGGTGGTTGTTGTAGAATGGGGCAGAAATAAATTTCCTGGCCTTCATTTGACCTGTCACTGGCCACATAAGTTGTCATATGTCTATATGAACATACTGACCTTATTCTTCATTTATCTCCTTGTTTCAACTTCATTCTATATTTGCGTTAAAATAGTCATGTCTGAATGCTTGTACACACACACATGCACACATATATTATATCCCACCTGTATCTCCTAAGAAATATCCTTTTAAAATAACTTGTTCATGCTGACAGCATTCTTCTGGTATCTGCTCTTCACATTGGTCTTAATATAAACTGATAATGTGGTGCGTGAACAATGACTCTTGGATCACTGAAAAAATAAAAAAAATTTTAAAAACCTGATAATGTTTTATTTTCACTTAAAATTAATCTTAAGAGAATGGTTGAGTTAAAAAAATAAATAAAATTAATTTTAGTATAAAAATACATAGGAGAGTTGGACAGGCCATCTAAAACAAACAAAAAACCAGATCTTTTTTATAAGAATTTGATTCTAGCTCCCTACCAAATAAGTTTTAGACAAACGATGACCTTCTCACAGCAAATCATTACACGTTTCACAAGAGCAAAGCTGGTTTTTAGTTCTTTGAAGCCCCAAATTCTCCCACAGAGAGCAGTCACATTAAAGCATTCCATGTTTCAGGAACCAGACACCTCTTTTTATAGTGAAAGGTCAAATTCAAAAGTTGTAGATCTTAAGCATTCTTAGCACCTTCCCACCCACCCACACATTAACTCTGTTAACTATACGAGGTAAGGGATGTTCTAATTGTCTCAATCTTGACTATCATTCTACAATGCATATGTATATATGTCATATACTTTAAATATATACTTATATTTGTCAGGTATTCCTCCATAAAGTTAAAAAATAAAGTTATAAAAATTTAGATAAATAAATAATTTTAGTCCTTTCTTTTGGGAGAAAAATTAGATAAAAATTGAACTAGAAAATAAAAACAGTAAGGAAAACTGAATTTAAGGACATCCCATTCTGAAGCATACACAGACAACATTGCCAATTATGTATTTTCTCTGTGCACATGGTTTGGCAAATCCATCACCATTTGCAGTGAATGGATTCAAATTGCTTTCTCAAGTTTTATATGAGTTGTGTAATTTTTTTTTTCTGCCTGCCAAGGAAAATAGCTGGTATTGAATTGGCTATTTTAAAATTATAATTTCAAAAATTATGCTCTGATCAGTTAGTGCAAACCATAAGATACCATGTTTTATGATGACAAAACATTTTATTTCAGAATTCACTGTTTCAATTTGTTGCAGTTTATAACTGTTCAGTCTTCATTAAAATTTTCTGGACTATTGCTAATTTGGAATAGTTGTTATCAATCCTAAATATATGCTAAAGTTACATTTGTTGCTTTAAAAAACACTAAGATTTGGTCCTCAAACCAGATGAGTTTGGGAGTCTTATTGGGATATAGATACACATATTCTTTTAGATATCTTTAGGCAATTTCAACATCAAACAGTTGAGAACCATTGGCTTGGGCGATGCTTTGATGATGATGGCTTTGCTGTACATATACCTCCTATGCATCTGACCATGTTTTTCAGGTAGAGTAAAGCATTGCGTCTGATCATTAGGAAGTCATTTAGAAATTCTTAGAAATGATTCTCAGTGACTTGGAGGATGAAAAAGAGGGAAATTGCTAAAACCTAGATGACAGCTGCTAACCTACAAACTATCATCTGTTTCACTGATTCTTTTAATGAACAGTGTTCATTTCTCTTTTGTTAAGGTTTTGTTTATTTATTTGACAGAAAGAGAGCACAAGCAGGGGGAGCTGCAGGCAAGGGAGAGGGAGAAGTAGACCCCCTGCAGAACAGGGAGCCCTATGAGGGGCTCCATCCCAGGACCCCAGGATCATGACCTTAGCTGAAGGCAGATGTTTAACTGACTGAGCCATGAAGGCACCTCAACAGTGTTCATTTCTAATAAATTCTGATGTTTCCATGTACTCCTAAAATGTTAGAATTTTATTTCTCCTCTCAATTTTAGGTCTTAACTGTGAATTTATCTTTACATCTAAGTCAATTCCAAAATCAGATATATATCATTAGGTCCATTTGTTTATAAAGGTTGCTAATTATGCTGTTCAAATCTTTCTTATTCTCACTGATTTTATTTTGTCTGCTTGATTTATCAATTGCTAAGGGTGGTATATTAAAATCATCTTTTATGATAGTGTATTTGTCAATCTTTGTTTTATACATGTTGAAGTTATGTTATAATGTAAGTGCAAAGTAACAACCAGCTTATTATCCTGGTCAGCTGGAAATTCTAGTGTTCTCTTGTGACCCTCTCTATCTTTAGCAATGCATTTGTGCATAAAATCTATTTTGAATAATACTTATTATTAGCGTAGCTATTAGCTTTCTTTTCATTATTATTGCTTGATATAATTTTCTACCCTTTGATTTTCAGTCTTTCATGGCTTATGTTTATCTCATTTAAATAGCCTATTCCTGGAATAATTTTCTAATAAAATTGGATGATAATTGTATTATAACCAAATAGTTTGGCCTGTTTATATTTGTTGCGATTGTCGATATTTCTTTTTCATCTTTGTATGAGTTTCGTATTTATATCATATTTTCTGCCTTTTTTTTCTTTTCCCTCAATTTTCTTGCTTGGTTAGATTAAATTTGTTTTCCCTTTTTCTAATTTTATTTCTCTGGGCATTGCCTTCTTTCCCAATCCCTTCTCATGGGGATAGCCATGGCAGTCTGATGTGATCATCATAGCTGTAAGTTGACTAACAATGGGTAGGCACTCAGGACAAGCCTGTCACAGCACAATGAGAATTGTTGTAGCTGAATCATATTAACAGCTGTTCTGAAGGTTAAGACCAATGAATTCCTGGTACCAAGGTTCACAGTTCCAAGGAGCTTGCCTTCTCTCATATTTATTCTTTAGGTCCTTTTTAGAATTAAGAAAAAGCTCTTATAGCTAACAAATTTCATTTTTATTTAAACTGGCTAGGGTAAATATCTGTTGCTTAAAGATAACAGAAACTTTGTACAGTATGTATACTTGATTTTAATTCATTATATTCAATTTTAATACAATCTTCATATGAGAATCAGCAATTGCATTTTCCAAACTGAAGGTACTTGAGATCAAAACTATTGGTTACTGACATCCTTTATAATTCTTGAGTAAATAAGTATAAAGAAGTCTTCAAAGAATAGTAGGAGAAACAAGAAAAGGTTATGAAGACTTTACCTCTTTGGTTTTCTGAGTTTCTGGAAATTATTCATTTGTCCTCTCATCTGTATTAGTAAGTGCTATGATAATTACATTAGATTTTTGTTAGACACAATTGCTATATTTGGGGAGGTGGGGTAAGAATCAAATACAATTTTATGTTTGTTATATGTCTCTTTTAATCTTTATAATACCTATTCTGGAGCTATAGTCTTTAGTTCACAGGTGAAGACGTTGTGGCTCAATGGCATTAAGAAATTTGCTCAGATTCATCCTGTTATTAAGTGCTTGGTTCAGAATTCCAGTTCAAGATCTGATTCTAAAGCTTTTTCCATGATGCCAGGATACCTCACTATCATTAAACTGAAAGTAGCTATTTCTTGATGACAAAGTAAGAGACGTATGAAGTTATATTCCCCATCTCATTTCTTATCAAAAATTCTTCATACAAAAATTAAAGTTTCTAATACCTTTTGTGAATCACATGGGATTAGAATAGCCCCCATGTTCTAGTCTCTAGTAACATGTTAATCCCCTATAGTTACACATTAAGTTACCTCAACTATCGCTCATTCTTGATTGTCTGTCCATGTGAGGGATTTTCCTTTCAGTTAATACCCTGGACTCTCTTCTATATGATCTTTTCTTTCTTCTTCAGAAAGAGAAGTGACTTAGCTGCATGGGAGGTTGAAAGAAAACACTGCCATAAAAGCTCATCACCTGTTCTTTGTGAAGTCAGCCTGCCCAGGAATCCCAGATCTGCTCCTTTATGTCATACATGTTGTAACATGTAGTAAGCATGCAACTGTCNACTGCCATAAAAGCTCATCACCTGTTCTTTGTGAAGTCAGCCTGCCCAGGAATCCCAGATCTCCTTTATGTCATACATGTTGTAACATGTAGTAAGCATGCAACTGTCTAACAAAATGGCTAATTCTAGAGCTCAATAGTGAAAACCCCACTTTGCTGTACAACATGAAATTCAAAATCTCTATGAGACATAAATCTGACTACAGCTTGCCATCTGTTCAAGTTCTTTGTCCACAAATCAACTCATATGGAAGGAAGCTTTGCTGTTTGTTAGAATCTTCAAGCACCAAAACTACGTTTTTTTTCTTGAATCTTCTTGCTGCAGGGACATTTTCTCCACGTTACCCATGTTTTGTCATGAAGATATACCTTCACCCAGGTTGGTGTCTCACACAGAAATGATAATTGGTATCACTATGTTTATTTTCCAAACATATCTGTGAAATAGGCACTACTAATATATCCATTTATCAGATGATGAAATAGACTTAAAGAGCTTAAGTATGCTGCATCAATAATACAGTGAATGCATTCTAGAGCCAATTCTTGGACTTTGTTCCATTTTTTTCCAATGTCCACGCTTTAAAGGTTATTCTGTATATGTGTAAAAAATTATGGGAGAGAGTTTTCTTTATCCTCTTTGGGCTCCTGATTGAGTCTTATTATTAACAAACTGACAAAGACAGGAGAAAAGCATGTAAATGTTATTGAATTATTATATATCTGAGGAGGCTTCAAAGGATAAATAACTGAAGAAATAACCAAAGCGGGAAGATTTTATACCTTTTAAAGAAAGAAACGGTCATTTATANAAAAGCATGTAAATGTTATTGAATTATTATATATCTGAGGAGGCTTCAAAGGATAAATAACTAAGAAATAACCAAAGCGGGAAGATTTTATACCTTTTAAAGAAAGAAACGGTCATTTATGAAGAATTGACAAGACAAAAAAGTTTGGGTTAAAGGATGTCTAACTAAGGGCTAGGTAGTCCTAGTTTTCCTTAACTAGGAAGATAAAGATTAGGTTAACAAAGTTTGTTTGCAAATTCCCCTTGTATCATCTCTGGACTAGTAAGGGTCTATTTCCAGTAAAAGAAGACTGTGTTTCCTGCCTTCAGGCAAAAAGAGGAGAATATTTTTCTGTATTCACTGCTTCTTAATTTCCTTCAACTTAAAATAATTTTGTGGCATATTTTGAGGTGACATATTTTTGTTTCCTTCATTTTTAAGTATTTCCTTGAAATTTCCAAAGTTTTTCTTTACATAAATTAGGTAACTGTATGTGGCAGTCCTCTCTGCTACCATTGGGTGGGTGGTTAAGGAGGTGGGATAGAGTGCAGGAGTCAGAAAATAAATTAATACATTATAAATTCTAAACAGTGATTTAACATATTAAGCTTCAGTATATAAAAAGACATATTCCCCAGAAAGTTACTTGGTATCATCTAAAATAATCTACATTATAGCTGCCTACAAAACAGTGAATTTAGTGAGCTTTAGTGTTTAATCAACTCATAGTTTCATGGTTTAATAACTATAGAATTTCCTCAGTAAGAGGAACAAGTTATATAAAGGCTATGGAAATGTATTTGATATATTATATAAAGGTTAACTTGGAAAATATTTAGCTGTTATTAAACAGTTGCTAAATATCTTTATTTTAAACACCATACACTTGAATATTTATAAATTTACTAGGAATTTAGCATTTATATTTAGACATGTCATAAACTTTAAAAGTGAAGGCTTCGACCTCACATTGTGGCATTGCATTGTACTTTGGCCTTTCTTGCTGTTATAATACTATAAACAAAATGAAATTAGAACACTAAACTACATTTGCGCATTGTAATTATTTGAAACATTTACAAATTCTTCTCTACCTCTTATATTCTGAAATTGAGAAGGAAAACAGTGATTTCTTATGTTAACAGAAGCTGACTCCCAGTATTCTAGTTTAGACAATGAATGGGATGGTAGAATCACTACTTGATAGAATACTGGGACAGGCACAGAGAGAAAAAAATGATGAATTCCTACCTAGTAGCACAAGACACAAAACAGGCAAATGAATAGGTTAGGGAAGGTGAGGGCAGATGATAGGGATGGAAGAATCATTAACATATTGATGGTCTTGGCCATCAATTAAATCATCAAATAGTTGACATTACCTAAAAATATAATCCCAAAGGGTAGAGAAGGTGGCCAAAGAAGCATAAGTAATACCAACACCGAAAAGATGAAGAGTTTGTGAAGAAGAATAGGTTACTTGGTCAAAGATGAAAAAGAAAATATGGTAACCATGGAGAGTTTTAAAGGGGGAGTACTAAACTGCAAAAGGGTAAAATAAGTTAAAGACTAAAGAATGCCCATTGGATTTAGCCATTAGCTCATTGAACACCATAAAAGAGTAAATTAAATAGAGGACTATTGTATAATCCTGACTTCATTGGGTTGATAGGTATACAGGAGACGAGAAAGTTATTAAGCTTACTCTTCTGAAAAGTGGGAAAAATAAAAAAATGAAAGAGAGAATCCAACCATGGTGATAGAAAAATTAAACAAATTGAAAGGAAGAAGTAAGTAGAAAGTAAAGATGATTAGGAATGCTCTAGGTGAAGATAAGAGGAAATGACATCATAGTTATGGTTGTAGGAAAAGTCCTGAGTGGGAGGATGGACTAACTCATCTATCAGACTGGACAAAACAATATATAGATAGTGAATTCTATTGCTAGGGCTGCCATAACAAAGTGCCATATCCTGGGTGGCTTAAACAACAGAATTAATATTTCAAAAATCTGAAGACTCAAAGTCTGAGATCAAGGTATAGCTTTGGTCAGTTTTTTCCTGAGAACTTTCTTCTTGGCTTCTAGGTGACCATCTTCTCCCTGTGTTGTAATGTGGTCTTCCCTCTGTACGTCTCTGTGTCCAGGTTTTGTCTTATTATAAAGACATCAGTCATGGGGGTAGTGGTCCATCTTAATGACCTCATTTTAACTTAAGTACCTCTTTAAGGACCATATCCCCAAATACGGTTACATTCTCGGGTACTAGAATTTGGGAATTCAAGATATACACAACAAATTCTACAAATTCGGGTACAATTGTTGTTTTATACACAACACATGGGTGCATACAGCTAGTAATTAGGGGGGGAGCGTCAAAATGAATGTTTAACCAGAGTCTTAACACACATTTTTGAGCATGCTTCTAAAATACAGGTTTGATAATAAGAACAATAGAAAGTAGCTTGCTTTAGTCAGTTTGGGCTTTTTAAACAAAATACCATAGACTGAGTGACTTAAAACAGGTTGGGTTTTTTTTGTTTGTTTGTTTGTTTTCCTTTTTACAGCTTTGGAGGCTAGAAGCTTGAGATAAGGTTACTAGCATGGTTGGGCTGGAGTCTAGTGAAGATGTTCTCTTCCTGGTTTAGAGATACTGATCTTTTTGCTGTGGCCTTACATGACAGAGGAAAGATAATCTCTTTAGGTAAGGACAATTGCCATTTGCAAGGGTTCTGCCTTCATGACCTAATGACCTCCAAAAGGCCCACCTCCAAATACCATCACCTTGAGGATTAGGACTTCAACATATTGAATTCAGTAAAACAAGCATCCTAGTAAGTAGGATTCAAAATGAAGCGTCAGCATTTAGAGGACACAAGAGATTAGACCCTGCTGAAACCTCTGCTGTTCTTTTTCAATCATATTGTCAAGTCTACTTTCTGGCAATAGAGAATGATTGACATTAAAGGTAATGCTTTAGGGAAGATGGTATTGAGTCACTGACAAATTACTTTTGTATTGAAAAGGGAAAATGATGAAATATTCTGCTACATTTCAAGAATTTTCTCTTCCATTAATAGCATCTTATATTAAAGCTAAAATAAACTAAAAATTACAAGGAAAAATATATGTCTAATGCTACATATGTTTCTAGAGATTGGCCAATTTAATAAGAAAGCAAAGAACCTTTAAGAACTATTAATATGAAGTTTTATTAAGGAACAAATCAATACATATGATTGTGGAGGACATGTTTTAGGAGTAAGACAAATAGGCCAAAGAAGGAATTCTTCAAAATACTTGATTTGCCTACTTAAATTTACATGACTGGTTTAAACAAAATGTTTCTTTGCTATTGTAAATCTCTTCAAGCATTATGTAAATTTGGTTCTTCAATTCATTTTTATTTGTCATTTAAGCCACTAACTTAAGCTGTCCTAAATTCCTAGAAGAAATCATGCACAACCTTAATGTCTTAGGTAAAAACAATAAGCAACTTAAAATTTTTGATAAATAAAATTCAAGGTATTTGTGATAAAGCTAAAATATATTAAATTCTTTATCATATTAAATTAGCTATATATATATGTATTAGTAAATTTTTATTATTGAAGCATGGTTGTCATACAATATTATATTAGTTTCAGGTGTACAACATAGTAATTCAATAATTTTATACATTATGCAATGTTTATCACAATAAGTATAGTCATCATTTGTCACCATACAACAATATTATAATATTATTGAGTATATTCCCTGTGGTATACTTTTCATCCCTGTTACTTATTTATTTTATCAGTGGAAGTTTGTACCTTTCAATCCTCTTCACCTATATTGCCCATCCTTCATCTCCTCCTATCTGGAACCACTAGTTTAATCCCTGTATTTATGAATTAGTTTCTGNTTCAATCCTCTTCACCTATATTGCCCATCCTTCATCTCCTCCTATCTGGAACCACTAGTTTATTCCCTGTATTTATGAATTAGTTTCTGGTTTGTTTGTTTGTTTGTTTGTTTGTTCATTTGTTTTCTTTTTTGAGTCCGCATATGAGTGAAATCATATAGTATTTGTTTTTGGCAATCTGACATTTCATTTAGCATAATACCCTCTAGGTCCATCTATGCTGTTGCAAATGGCAAGATCACATTCTTTTTTGCAGCTGAGTAATATTACATTGTCGTGTTTGTGTGTGTATGTGTGTACCACATCTTCTTTATCCATTCATCTTTTGATGGAGATTTGGGTTGCTTCCATATTTTTGTTATTGCAAATAATGCAGCACTAAACAGGGGTATATATATCTTTTTGAATTAGTTTTTTTAATTTTCTTTATTAGTATATTTATTTTCTTTATTAGTATATTTATTTTATTAGTAATTACTGTACTGTATGGTATTTCTTTATTTTTAACTTTTTGATGAACCTCTAAACTGTTTTCCATGGTGGCTGCCCTAGCTGACATTCTCACCACTAGTGCATGCAAGTTCTCTTTTCTCCATATCTTTGCCAATGTGTTATTTCTTGTCTTTTTAATACTAGCCATTCTGACTGGTGTGAGTGAATATCTCATTGTGGTTTGATTTGCATTTCCCTGATGACTAGTAATGTTGAACAACTTTTCATGTGTCTGTTGGCCATCTGTATGTCTTTTTTGGAAAAATGTCTATTCATATCTTCTGGCCATTTTCTAATTACACTGTTGGGTTTTTGGTGTTCTAATAGTTTTAGTTTGGAGTTCTAGGAGGTATTTATGTATTTTAGATATTAACCCCTTATCAGATATATCATTTGCAAATATCTTCTTCCATTCTGTAGGGTGCCTTTTCATTTTGTTGATAGTTTCCTTTATTGTGCAAAAGCTTTTTATTTTGGTATAATCCAAATAGTTTATTTTCACTTTTGTTTCCCTTGTCAGAGGAGACCTATCCATAAATGTTACTAAGGCTGATGTCCAAGAGATTATTACCTATGTTTTCCTTTATGCATCATATTTAGGATTTCATCCATTTCTAGTTTATTTTTGTGTATGGTATAAGAAAGTGGTCCATTTTTATTCTTTTGCATGTAGTAGTCCATTTTTCCCAACACCCTTTATTAAAAAGAATATGTTTCCCTATTTTATATTTTTACCATTTTTGTTGTAGGTTAATTGACCATATGATTGTGGGTGTATATCTGAGCTCTCTATCTTGTTCCATTGAGCTACATGTCTGTTTTTGTGCCAATACCATACTGTTTTGATTACTATAGATTTGCAGTATATTTAGAATCTGGGATTGTGATACCTCCAGTTTTGTTTTCATTCTCAAGATTGCATTGACTATTTAGAGTCTTTTGTGATTCCATACAAATTTTAGGATTATTTGTTCTACTTGTGTGAAAAACGTTGGTATCTTGATAAAAATTGCATTGAATCTGTAAATTGCTTTGGGTTGTATGAACATTTTAAAAAATATTAATTCTTAAAGTACATGATCATGGTATATTTTTCCATTTGTGTCATCTTCAATTTTTTTCATCAATGTTTTATAGTTTTCAGGGTATAGGTCTTTCACTTACTTGGTTAAGCTTATTCCTTTTTTATTTTGGTATTTTATTCTTTTTGGTGCAATAGCAAATGGGATTACTTTATTTCTCTTTCTGCTAGTTTATTACTTGTGCATAGAAATGTAACAGATTTCTGGAACTTCCTGGGTGGTTCAGTCAGTTAAGCGTCCAACTCTTGATTTTATCTCAGGTTCTGATCTCAGGATCATGAAATCAAGTCCCGCAGTGGGCTCTGCACTCAGCAAGAGTTTGCTTCTGCTTGAGAGTCTCTCTCTCTCTCCCTCTCCCTCTGCACTCCCCAACTCTTTCTCTCTCTCAATAAATAAATACAGCTTAAAAAAAGAAATGCAACAGGTTCCTGTATATTAATTTTGTATCCTGCAACTTTACTGAATTCATTTATTAGCTCTAATAGGTTTTTTGATGGAACCTGTAGCATTTTCTAAATATAGCATTATAATATAGGAAAATAGTGACAATTTTACTTCTCCAACAGTTTGGATGCCTTTTCCCCCTTGTCTGATTGCTATTTCCCTTCTTGTCCAATAGTATGTTAAATAAAACTGGTGAGAGTGGATATCTTTGTCTCATTCTTGACCTCAGAGGAAAAGGTTTGAGTTTTCACCATTAAATATGACGTTAACTGTGGGTTTTTGGTATATAGCTTTTATTGTGTTTAGGCATGTTTCATCTAAACCCACTTTGAGAGGGTTTTTTTTGTTTTGTTTTGTTTTTGTTTTAAGATTTATTTATTTGACAGAGAAAGGCACAGTGAGAAAGGGAACAGAGGCAGGGGGAGTGGGAAAGGGAGAAACAGGCTTCCTGCCAAGCAGGGAGCCCGATGCAGGGCTTGATACCAGGACCCTGGGATCATATCTTGAGTTGAAGGATATGGTCATCAGGGATGTTGGCCTCTACTTTTCTTTTTTTGTAGTGTTGTCTAGTTTTAGTATCAGGGTAATACTGGCCTCATAGGATGAATTTGGAAGTTTTCCTTCTTCTATTTGTTGGAGTAGTTTGAGAATAGGCATTAACTCTTTAAATATTTGCTAGAATTCACTCTGAAGCCCTCTGGTTCTAGACTTTTGTTTAATGGGAATTTTTTTTTTTTTAAAGATTTTATTTATTTATTTCACAGAGGGAGAGAGATCACAAGGAGGCAGAGAGGCAGGCAGAGAGAGAGGGGGAAGCAGGCTCCCTGCTGAGCAGAGAGCCCGATGCGGGCCTCGATCCCAGGACCCTGAGATCATGACCTGAGCCGAAAGCAGAGGCTTTAACCCACTGAGCCACCCAGGCGCCCGGGAATTTTTTTTGATTACCAGTTCAACTTCATTACTAGTGGTCTGTTCAAATTGTCTATTTCTTCCTGATTCAGTTTTAGAAGATTGTATCTTTCTAGGAATTTATCCATTTCTTCTAGGTTGGCCAATTTGTTGCAAAATTTCTGCTGAAAAATCAACGGATAGTCTTATATGTTTTCCCTTGTAGTTAACTTTTTGTTTCTTTCTTGCCGCTTTTAATATTCATTACCATGTCACTGTCTCTCCTGCCATTCTCTGTGTTATCCGTCTATCCTTCGTTGTACAGAAGCTCAATCCTCAGTTCTTTAGAAGAATTTGTTCTACATGTAGGTGTGGATTCAGTGTGTCTGTGGAGGAGGTGAGTTCAAGGCTTCCTATGTCTCCATTTCGAATCTATGTATATTTTTTAAATGCGCTAGAACGCTTACTCCGTGAAGACAGAGTTTGTTTGTTTAGTTTACTGCTGATTCTCATCGCTAGAACAGTTCTTGGCATCTAAAAGTCACTCAATAAAAGTTAAATAAATGTTCTTAAAGCAAATGAAGGCACTGGGCAATGAGTTAGAATAATAGTTTTAGTGGTGACTCAGAATTACTATTAACGTAATGTAACAGTCGTGTATTAAGTGGCTGGGATATAGGAATTTCCTCCTATATTCAATGACAGATTGTAATTTTTAATCTTTTTAATAAATTGAGATATATTGGCAGATAACATTCCTTTCAGGTGTGCAACATAATGACTCAGTATTTGTATATTTTGCAAAATGATCACAAATCCAGTTAACATCTATCATAACACATAATTAAAATTTTTTCTTGTGATGAGAACATAATACCTAAGTTATCTACTTTCTTAGCATCTTTCAGATCCTCTTTCATTGTAGTATTATTATTTCTTTAATAAATGGGATTTCATCTGTTTGTTTTGTTTGATCCTTTCCTAGATTGTTAGGTATCAATTCTTGATGTTCTCAGAGCATCTTTCTGGCAATGTAAATAATGTTTTTTTTTTGCCTTAAAATCTCTTCTCACAGAAGCCTTAATAGTAGGAACTGTGTCCTTTTATTCTCTTTTATCACCAGTGCCAACCCCAGTACCTAGATTGTAGTAGGCAGTTCATAAATATAATCAAATCAATGAACATCAAGTTTATGTTGGGAGAATAAAGACTACCAGCATGTCTTTTTACTTTCATTGAGGGAAATCATTGGATATTTTCTCTTTGTTTTATTTCATATCCTTTTTTTAAAAATATGCATTTTTTAAAATTTGTAAATACTATGCATCCGAGAGAAATGGGAGACCTCTCTTTTCCTTTATTTCTATAAGCAAAGAAAAGCTATTTAAAAGCATTTCTGAATATGATTAGAATAAAAAAGAATAAGATTCATAGTAATTATTCTCTTTAGAACTGAAACACATTAAATCACACATAATCCTTTTTGATCAAATGCAATTTATAGAAAGAATAATAACTAGATATATAGCCAATGAAAAGAAGTTGTCTTCTCAACCCATAAAATGGCTTATTTCTTTATTGACAAGTGTTTCAATTTGGTACAGTTCTTTTTCACAAAAATGGAAATCTGTGCATAAAATTATATTGATGAATTAGGTAATTTTAAAATATCATCGCACTTTTAAACACATTTTTAAACATTGTTGCTACATATATCAATCATATTGCAATATTTCTGTCCTCACTGGCTTATTCCAGAAAAGTTAAACTTAAGAATTTATATATATATATATATATATATATATATATATACAATGATCAGTATAACACTAACATATTAGTCCTAAGTGGAAAAGAAGTTATTGATAAATTAAAACTAAGTCATTTGAATCAAAAGGTAAATAGCTATTTTTCCAGAAAAATTTAAAAACCTAAATTTACATGCAAAATATATAATCTCAAGTTCAAACTTTAAAAGTTTTGAATCAGTTTTGGTATTTGATATTTTTTAAGAACATTGCTCATTTATTTCTTTAATACAAAAATTGTATTTACTTAGAAGCATTCAGAGTGCCAATGAAACAGATGCAACTTTTTTTTCCACAATTATGCAGTAGTATTAACAGAACAATAATTATTTCATGTAAGTTGCATCAGAGATAATTGAAGATGGAAAAACTGCCATCCCCATATATAACTAATTTGTGCTCTGCGCTAACAAGACCTGTTTTAAATTTCCACACCAATTTACAACCTCCATACTGTACCAGGCAAGGTTAGTGACTACTGAAAAAATACCACCAGGACAGCGCTATCTAAAGACACATTTGATAGTGTATTAACTACACACAGAAAAGACACTGTAGAGTTTAAAAACAAAACTTTCACAGCCTTATATTTCAAATTTTTTCTTTAAAAGGAGTGAGTGTATGGGAGGGCGTTTAAATGCTTTATAGACAAAGAAAAACTGCACCAGAACCAACTTATTCATCATTAACTTCTTCATCTTCTTACTCCTCATCATCCTCTTCATCTTTCTTCTCTTCCTATTCCTTCTTTTTCTTGCTTTTTTCAGCCTGATGACTCCCTTTTTTGCCACATCAGGTTTTCCCTTAGCTCAGTATGAGCAATATCCTTTTCATATTTTTCCTTCTGCTTAGTAGCCTTCTAGTCATAATATTGCTTGTCATCTACAGCAGTGTCATTTCACATTTCTCCCAGTTTCCTAGCAATATCGCCAATAGATAGGCTGGGATATTCTCCTGTGACTTTGGGGCAATACTCAGAATAAAACAAGAAAAAGGCTGAAGGAAGCCTCTTGGGTGCACTGGGACCCTTAAACTTCTTTTTTGTTTTCCCTGTAGGGGGCATGTAAGTTTTCATTTCTCTTTCATGACCAATCTTGTCCATCTTCAAATTTTCTTTTCTCTTTAGCAAACATGGTCTTCCACTTCTCTGAGCACTTCTTAGAAAACTCTTGAGAAGTTGACTGAAGCATCTGGGAGGTTCTTCTTGTTCTCCTCTCAGCAAGTTTGCACAAAGAAGGCATGTGATGACATTTTGCCTCTCGGCTTCTTAGGATCTCCTTTGCCCATGTTTAATTATTTTCCTCTGTAAGGCACAAAGTCACCCGGGGCTCATCTGGCTCTTGCTTGCCTTGTCACTGTCTCTGTGGAGCTCTGCAATGATTGTGTGTACTGCAGTGATGAGTGCACTGCAATGATTGTGAAAGTGGGAGCCAGATGCAGCCTCCTCACTCTCTCCACTCATGAGAATTGGTCATTGTAAAATTTTGATTAAATTACCTTCATAATGAATAAAAGCAAAAAACTATAATCTTGTTGCTTGGATTTTTTTTTCTTATATTTCACTAATGTTACTCTGTCTGGTTTTCCAGAAGGCAAGTGTTTTTTTTATTTTTTAATAGAATATAATTCTAATGTGGACATTTTAGAAATGTCTATTCCAATTTGAACTAATTAATAGCTCAGAAAAAGTATTGACATATAACTGTATGTTGTACCCTGAACTATACACAGGGATTATTGAATCACTTAAATAACATACACAATCTATATGAATTGTTTCCTTTAGTCAATAACAGCAAAGTCACTGAGCTTGCTTAAGAACAGTCCCCAATACAGAATTTATTCAAATCATACTGTGGGAATCTAACTGAAGCCAAGGAAAAAATTAAATCTTTTTGCTCTTGTTATGCCCACATCTCACCTGGTCAGCTCTTTTTTTGAAGTAGGATTTCAGAAGGAAAACACAGTGACTGGGTAATAATAGCTAGCATTTGTCGACCACTGTCTACTAGGCACTGTTTTAAGCACTTTCTTTGTGTTATCTTGTGTAAGTGATCTAGACTCTCTTTACTATTATACTATTTTACATAAAAGAAACTGAAACAAGGGCATCTGGGTGGCTCAGCTGGTTAAGCATCCAACTCTTGATTTCAGCCCAGGTCATGATCTAAGGATTGTGGAATTGAGCCCTTCATGCCCAGCATGGAGCCTGCTTGGGATTCTTCTCTCCCTCTCCCTCTGTCCCTTCCTTCCTCTGCTTGTACACTCTTTCTCTCTCTAAAAACAAACAAAAACCAAACATGAAACTGAAACATAGATGCTGTAGGAGAAATGTCCAAAATCACACAGTTTTTAAGTGATGGAGCTCTTATTGTAATGAGGACTGTTTCCAGAGACTATGTATTAACCACTCTACTCTGCTGAATATAATTTGGGGGCATAGTTGGCACAAGAAGTGGGCTAAGCATATTCCACAATAAGTGTCTATTATAATGTCTTTTTTTGCTGAGGAACCTAAAAAATAATAAAAACTTCAGTTTCATGTAACATTTCATTTGAATCTATGGTGATCTTAGTAATTTCTAATCGTGCATATCTGATAATGTGGGGTTAATGGTTGATATCTTCATTTTACAAATGAAGCAACTTAGAATCAGAATGACTGAACAAAATTGCAACAAGATTAATACATAATAGAATTTAGAATATTCTGCTCAGGACCCCTTTAAGACAGATCTTTTTATAGTTTATTCCACTAGTAGGTCAACATGACATATCCACCTGCTAGAAAACACTCAAGCACTTGATCTGAGCTTTTCTTTCCAAATGGCAGTGTATTTTTTACTTTTGACAAGTACTTCTGTAGTTTATTTACAAAAGTAGAAAAGAAATATCAAATGTGTAAAAGAATAAGCACTTGACAAATTAATTAAGCATGAAACTTTTTCTGAGATTGCTTGATATAAACTCATGTACATTTAATCAGAAAGCTTCAGTCTGAAAAACATAAAAATTCATTTTTAGATAAAAGTATGAAGAAATAAAAATCTCATAATGTTGCCCCAGATCTGATACACTCATTAATCCCAGCTGAAATGTTAGTTTCCTGTCAAATAGACCAGACCACCGTCCCCAGGACAGTCTGTAAATAGTGAAAGGGAGCCCCAAACCTTACTGTGGGCATTGGAAAGATGGCATAAGTCTAACTGAAGCTGAATGACCATAAGGTGAGGAAGAAAACATAAAGTGAAAGAAGTGGGAAAGACATTCATTGCTCTACACAGTGTTTGTCTCAAATTAGAACTCAAAGATGTGTTACTATGGTCTTCTAACTGAGTCCTAATGAAGAAAGGTCCATAGGAAGAACATGCAGAAGCTTCTTTCACTAATAACAGTCCAACTGTGGGTCATAGGCAGCACTACTTTTTAAAATTTATCCTTTATTGCAAAGACAAAGAGGTTGACAAGGGGCTGTTCTCCCCATTTATACTGGACACAGCTTATCTTTGGAGAATCTTAAGTTGTAAGAGAATATACACCTGATGGGTTAAAGACCCTATATATCAGTAGAGTTGGGGTCGCCATTGGATTGGTTAAAGGCAACAGCAGGAGACCATTTCCAGGAAAACACAAAGTGAGAAGACTGATGTAGATGCTCAGCTCTGTCAGGTGTCACTCCTAGTATTGCTTTGGATTTGAAGTTCTGGCTTAATATATAAGATCATGAGCCTCTTAAATATCAATTTTATATATGGGCATTTTCACTTTAAAGGTTTTTCATCTTGTTTCTCTTAAACTCCTCTAGAAGTTTTATAGTTAATATCAACTAATATATCTCACTCATTCATAAGAAATGTCATGGTACCTAACCAATGAAGATTAACATTTAAGAATTTTATAGCCATAAGAGCCTGGTATGTGGCATATAACATTTGAGATGATTATGGCAAAAACTGCCCAAATATGGTCTCTAAGTATTATTTGAAGGAGCAGTTCTCCAGCCAATCCCCATTCTTAACTTTTCATGCACCATATGGTCCTAAAATTATGTGATTAAATATAGGAAAATGAAATATTGCTTCTGAAGTGGAAATGTTGACAGCTATCTTTCTTATTGCAATCTTTGCAATTTCAGATTAACTATACAGTTAATAATGTCTTTGTGTGGAAGAAAGGATTCTTGGAGAAGGGCTCTGGTGAAGGTTACATGTATTATTTTTTAATGCTTGTCAGCTCTTCAGAGCTCTCCTGGCAACCACTGTAATATAAAATATGGATTTCACAAACAAAAGCAGAAGCTCATACTCATTATTTTTTTCTTTTTGTATTAGTTCTGCCAAGTCCTTGATGCTTGAAATAGGAAAAAAAAAACAACCTTGTTTTTTTCTTGTAAAATCCATCAGATCAGTCCATCCACTTGAAGACCATTATTACTCCATGAAAAGTTTCTTCGTATGATGAAAGGTGAAACTAATGTCAGATCATAATTTTAAATCATTGTAAATAGGTTGGTGGTGTTGAAGAATGGAAAAGTAAAAGGTTAGAAAATGTTAGAAGCTTTAGAATTTTTTTCCTTAACCTGTTGCTAAAAAAATTGAATACATCAATCCCTTTATTTCTAATTATTTTTGTCCCATTAAGATTCCAACCAACCATCCATCCATCTACTCTTACTTTTTACAAACATTACCTTCTACATGCTATACCCACCCTGGATGCCACAAAAATAAAGAAAATAAGCACTTAACTACAAGAAGCACAAAATCTGGTGGCAGGGCAGACAGAGAGGCATAAGTAATAGAAGTATAATGTGATCATTTCTAAGATGACTAAAGTGCTATGCCAACCTGGAAGAGCCATAAAGTAGACCTTGAGGTGGAGGCAGATTTTACTATATAGTAACAAAGAAATCACAGAAGATTATCTTCATCCGATTATTTAAACTTAAGTGTTTAAAATAGTATAGACATCCAGAGTGAATATTGTGGGAGCTGTTAAAAATGGACTTTAAAATAAACAGAAAACAAAGCCCTACGAAAGATTTCCTCGGGTCTTTCAATAATGCCATGTTTGAGATTATCGTCATGAAATAAATCTCCCCATACCCCACATTATGATCATTTAATTAGATACAATGGTCATTAACATTCATTATTTTATTTTTTTATTAGTTTCATAGGTAGAATTCAGTGGCTCATCAGTTGCATATAACACCCAGTGCTCCTTATATCAAGTGTCCTCCTTAATGCCCATCACTCAGTTTTCCCACTCCACCACCCACCTCCTCTCCAGCAACCCTTAGTTTGTTACCTGTAGTTAAGTCTCTTATGGTTTGCCTCCCTCTCAATCTTCATCTTATATTATTTTTCCTTCCCTTCCCTTCCTTATGTTCATCTGTTTTGTATCTTAAATTCCACATATGAATGAAATGAAATGAGTGGTATCAATTGGCTATGGAAAATTGGAGATGGGAAAACTCCTATGTACTTATTTTCTGCCCTAGACACTAGCTGGAGGCAGCTTGAAAGTCATGGTTGAAGACAGTAGACAGGCCACATCTTCAGACATATCAGAAGCTGAGGTTAGGTAACTGTGGCAAGATGTAGAGAATGCAATGAAATGATGTAACGGAACTTCATCTTGAACATAACTGAGACCCTAGAAATACTTGTTAAAATGGTCAGGAGAGACCTTGGATTTTAGCTATTTTGAATTCAGTCCATTTGGCTCAGCCATTCTAATTCTGTAGTGAAAATGAAGTGCTGTGATATTTTGTAATCCCAGGTAAGAGAGGCCTAAGCTATATGTTTCCTCAGACAGTGTCTGTGGTGGTGTTGTTATTTTAATTTAGTAAGTTTTTGCACCACACAACTCTAGAGGTGCCATTTATATCATAGCTTCCTCAAATGATGCCCTCTGAATTTGTGCAGAGTACTATCTGCATAGATTTATTCAGTGACCTTGTCAAGTAGCAGTTTTTGGTTTCCAGCTTTAGGTGCATCAATTCTTTATAAGCAAAAGTTAATTTAATGCACCATATATCTTATCTTTAGTGTTCTTAGGAACCATCTGAATTCTATTGCTTAGATTTCTCTTTCCACTACTGACAATCTGTCTTCACAGCCATATAGAGCTTTTACAAATACGAATCACTTTTTAAAAAAAAAAACATCATTAGCATACTCAATTCAAATTAAATCTAAGATTTGCCAGTGTGTTTATTCCATAGGAAATTTTATTTTAATGTCTATTTTCCATTTTCCATCTTTTGTTATTTTTAGATGGCACTGAAATGCCTAAAGAAGTAGGTAAATATATTTTCCTGACTTTGCTTATCAATTAAAAAGAAAATAGTAAAGTTGTGTACATTTCACAATTCTACGGAAGGGCTCACAAACAGTTTGTTATCAGGTCTGAAAATTTTTCACTAGGTATGTGGAAACTGACTTGGAGAAACTGCCTTCGTTCAAATTTGAAATGTGCTATCATATTTAAAATTAAACATGTTTTCCTTATTTATTACCAGTGAATGTACTTGGCTTTATGATTCACATTATCTTTGGAAATGTAGTTTCATAATTGCATGGGAGAAGGAAGTTTGTTCCCCTTGGCCTTTTTATCAGATTGCTTTGGTTTTAACTGGATGGTGATTTTGTGTCTATCTTTTTAGGTTAATGATATAGTCCATCTTCTTCTGAGTGTGAGAGAGGAAGCTGGTGATTAAGAATTCAATTTTGGATTTTCTCTGTCCAAAGCTTTCTTTCACTTAAACTTCTGGAATTTTTTGTTTAACTCTCCCCACCTCCTTATCCTCAATTCCAACCCTTTCTGTTTCCCTGGATTTTCTTAGTGTTTCAGCCAATAATTACGCATGTTCATGATATAAACTTTCTACCCAAGAGTTAGGCATCCATATGAAAGCTAGATGTTGTTTATATCTTTTGCTTTGTCAGGGTAGCTTCCAGATGATGGCTCTCTAGACTTTCTCTTCCTCTAACATTTGCTTTTTTTCCCCCTAATTTACAATTGTTTTGACCTTTTGAAAGTCTAATTCACTTTTCTTTAAAAAAATAAATACTTGTGCTTTGGGTTTTGAACTGCTTTTAATTGTAACTTTTGATTTTTGCCACTAAAGTTTTTCAGTAGTCTCCAACTCTAAGTGCCTTTTTAAAAATATATAATAACCTAATCAAATTTGATTAACCATCAAAATTCCAAATACTGTTTTGGCCTCCGTTTGTCTCTGGTTTTGCTACTCCTCAGCTGTAAAGCACTTTCCAGACCCCTCAGAATTTAGTCTACTCATTTTCAACAATTTTATATTCTTTTTCTTCATTTTATTGTTTTGAAAAAAATTATTATGATAAGAACACTTAACATGAAATTGACCCTCTTAAATTTTTAAGTGTTCAAAACATTTTGGACTATAGGTACAGTGCTGCACAGAAAATCTCTAGAGTTTAGTCAGCTTGTCTGATTGAAACAAAGCAGCTTATTAACTCACCTTCTCCCAGCCCCTAGCAACCAACATTCTACTCTTTGGTTCTATGAATTTGACGTACATGAATTTCATATCATTTTTATTTATATGAATTTTATTTTCTACTTACATGAACGTTAGATACTTCATATAAGTGGAATCATGCAGTGTCTGTCTTTTTGTGACTGCCTCATTTCATTTAGCGTTATGTCTTCACAGTTCATCCATGTTGCATATTGCAAGATTTCCTTCTGAGGCTGAATTTTATTCCGTCGTGTGTACATACTACATTTTTTTGTATCCATTAATCTGTTGATAGACATTTAAGTTGTTTCCACATCTTGGCTATTGGTAATGGTACTATAGTGAACCCAGGAGTGCTAATATCTATTTGAAATCTTGATTTCAATTCTTTTGGTTAAATAATACCCCCAAGTGAGTTTCCTGGATCATATTGTAGTTTTGTTTTTAAGCCTTGCTGAACCTCCATTTAGTGGCTGCACCGTTTTTCTTCCCACACCAATACCAAACAAAAAGTAAAAAAAAAAAAAATACTTAGGAATGAATAAACTTACCTAAGGAGATGAAAGATTTGTATGTTAAAAACTATAAAACATTAATAAAAGGAATTAAAGACACAGAAAAATGGAAAGATATCCATATTTATGGATTGGAAGACAATGTTTTTAAAATATCCATACTACCCAAAGTGATCTACAGATTCAGTGCAATCCCTATCAAAATAATGGTGGCATTTTTTCACAGAAATAGAAAAAAAAATTCAACCACTTTATATTCTTACACAATCTACATGCATCTAGAAATTAATGACATAACTTTATAAGTGACAAAACTGTATAATGAAAATAAAAATGCCTCGCCACTTAATTTGGTAAATTACTCACTCTAGGTACCTATAAATAGCATTGTTAAAATGAGCTATGGCATTTTCTTCTCCTGGGAATTTTTGAGGCTTTCTTTTGCAAGCAATTGGAAGACAATTGTATTCCTCACAATCCTACATTCCAGATTGCTCTGACTGTCATTATTAGAAGGAGAGTAAACTTCTTAATAATGCATTTCCCAATAGCATGAATTCAGAATATAACATGATAGGCAATTGGCAATTTGGTTATCTATTTTCTTTAAAATTGAAATGACAGAATCTCTTGTCTTATGTGAATAAAATGTTTTTGGATGCCATTTCCAGTGTTAAAGTCATATCTTTAATTACAGCACAATTAACTTGTACATATGCAATTAAATGAATCATCCTATTTCTTTTTTAATTTAAAAGTTTATATAATAAACATGTAGCATGAATTGTAAATGAGATAGAAAATGAAAGACACATAAGAGGTCAACCTTACAATCCACAAAATAAATACCTTAACAAATTCACCTTTTGCTCTAGTCATTTACTATATTTAAAGAAACAATATTTCTAAAATAGCAAATTATTTTTTTTCTTTTTCTCTAATGCCAGCACCACAGCCATCACCTCCTCCCACCCTTCTCCCAGTCCCATCAAAGACATTTATTGCTTCAGGGAAATGCTAGCTCCTGCCTAGACCAAAGTCATTATTTACTTAGTTTGGAGTATGAGGCTAACCTCTGAGTCTCTAGGGAAACAGTGCTTTTAAAGTCATACTTTATTAAGAAAGAGGTCTTCTAAATTTCAAGCTTCGCTTTGCTATGTTGGGTCAAATCTAGTTGCATTGACTCATAGAATCTTATAATAAATAGAGTTACAGAGAAGGACAGTCTTAATTTTTGCCTTTTGTTCCATTGTCCCATCCAGTTTAGCACTCTCCTTCTCTCTTCTATTTTTGAAAATGGCTCAGTTTTCAGGCTAGTTTATATATTCACCCTAACTACAAGGATGGATAAGAAGAATAATGTAAAATAAATCCCTATGGAACATGAATGGAAAATTGAAATGTCCTCTACCCTTGAAGGGGAAGAACAAGGAAGAAGAATAAAAGGTGAGATGTGAGTGTTCCTAGTCACTACCTTTCCTGGTGGCAAATTTAACGGGAGAATATGGCAGGTATACCCAAATAGGTTTAATGGAGGAAACATACATGTGTGGGAAACGAGTGCTATTTTGCTTCTTAATTCCTCCCTATATCCTACAGCTTTCCTATAAATTTCTTATATCCTGTATTTGGAAAGCTTATGTGTTCAACTTGATGCCACATTCAATCTAGTGCCCTCTATTAGATTCAGAGTGCCTGAGAGAGTATCCCAGATTCCCTACTACTTATATATGGCATAATGGGGGATTCCAAAGTTCTCATACACTTAGGGATATACTTAGAATGATGAAATAAACTATCAAGCCAGAGTAAGTCCAGGGACAGAACAAGGAAGTCTTAGAGTTTAAACAAAGGATGACAGGCTTCAGCAGTTGTGACCAGTCACCAGCTCACACAAGAGACTTAATTAAAATTCTTCCCTGCCATTATGAAAACACAATTTTTTTTCTGGTATCCAACAATACCTTGAGAAGGACAAAAGAAGACACTTTTAAAAAGAAGAGATCCAACACTTATAGCGAGTTTAGTCTTTGATTAGGCAGACATTCTAGGGTTTGAGCCAAGCTTTCTCTGGCACTCTATGCCTTTATTCTACATCTCTGCATAAGCACATACACACACACACCCATACAAACACACATCATTCCTAACACAGATGTATTTGGTTTTAAATATAAACGTGAGATGTTCATGTTTTAAAAGATCTTAGAAAATACCTAGTACAATTTGCATTCTTCCCTATGTATGCATGGATCAGTGAAGATGATCTAAAATTAAGTGAATTCCTGATAGTCACATGATTTGTAAGCATACAGATAAACAGCAAAACTAGCACTTTATCCAGGATCATTTAATAAACAGTGTTCTTTCCCTATATAAAAGAATTTATTAAAACCCTTTGTTTTTTTATCATTGCGAATATAGAACTCATTGCTTCATTGTCTTATTAACCTAAAAAATATTTACTCCCATTTGGATGGAAAGGTGAGTAAGACATGCTCCTTACAATTAAGAGTTTATAATTTAATGTGAGAATTAGAAATGTTGCACATTGTCACAATAGAAAGGGAGAAATGGATGCATAAATGATGCAAAGTACAAAATTATTTATCAATTTATTACAGATTATAGTATAACTGGGATGTCACAAACTTTGCTAATTGTTGATCATAGCTCTATGGAGTCTAAATTTCTACTTGGCTAAATATTGCTCTATTTCTGAGTAATCCTCTTCCCAAATATGCCTGAGAATCCTCAGTGATGCTGTGATAAATAAACCAAATAAAAATGTTTAATCTCACCTAGTTGGGGATACTAGGTAAAGCCACTTTTTCCTCTTGGAATTGCTGGGTCAGAAAGGGAGCATTCAGGGGCGCCTGGGTGGTTCAGTGGGTTAAAGCCTCTGCCTTCGGCTCAGGTCATGATCTCAGGGTCCTGGGATCGAGGCCCACGTGGGGCTCTCTGCTCAGCAGGGAGCCTGCTTCCTCCTCTCCCTGTCTCTCTGCCTGCCTCTCTGTCTACTTGTAATCTCTCTCTCTGTGTCAATAAATAAATAAATAAAATCTTAAAAAGAAAAAAAGAAAGGAAGCACTGAGATGTCATGTATAATTAGAGCTGCCTCTTGCTGACTGAAGTCCTTTCCTCCAGGGCAGGTGCACCTGTCTACCCTTTGTTATATTTTCTGCTTTGCTGTACAGTGTCAAAGCACTGCCTAGGCTGCTGCAATCTCTTTCAGATGTCTGACCTCTACACAATTGTTTCTTGTTTTCTAGTGCTCTGCCACCTCTCCATGAAACAGGCCTTCCTGTTTTGTGCCTAGCTTTTTTATAAGCAAGGTCTTTTATTTATATTAGAATTTTCATATTTATTCATTCAAGTAATATATGCAAGGTAACTAGTATATGCTAGGAACCCTCCATCTTAGCAAGAAAATTTAGAACAGGTTCAGTTCACTGGGTGGCTAAGAACTGTCTGACATTTACATGGATACAAGCTACTTTACAGATGGACTTTTTACCAGAATTATTCTTCATGTATAAGGATTTTTCTTAAAGGCCCTGTATTTTTCTCTATATTCTACAACACAGTGTATAAATTAAGGCACCTAGAAACAGCACCAGGAAAGTCTTTTTTTTTTTTTTTAAGATTTTATTTATTTATTTGACAGAGAGAGACACAGCGAGAGAGAGAATACAGGCAGGGGGAGTGAGAGATGGAGAAGCAGCCTTCCCACTGAGCAGGGAGCCTGATGCAGGTCTTGATCCCAGGCTCGATCCCAGGACCCTGGGATCATGACCCGAGCCGAAGGCAGATACCTAATGACTGACCCACCCAGGCGCCCCCAGGAAAGTCTTTTTTTTCCATTCCTTATATACTGCTGAGCACAAAGTAGATGCTAAATATCTATTATTTTCTAATTTTTATTTATGTTTTGTTAGTCACCATCATTAGATTTTGATGTAGTGTTCCATGAGTCATTATTTGAGTGTAACACCCAGAATATCTATTGGAAAAGTGATCCATACAGTTGATCAGACAAGGCTTTGCACTAATTATGGGGAAGGTTCAAATTATTTCCAAATAATCTTCTAGGAACCATAAAATTCAGGGAACATTCTTATAAGTGAAGCATTTCTCTACATCTGAGCCCAAATATAAACCCATGCATATATGGTCAATTAATTTATGACAAAGGAGGTAAGAATATAGAGTGGAGGAAGGATGGTCTCTTTAATAAATGATGTTGGGAAAACTGGAGAGATATATGCAAAAGAATAAAACTGGACTACTATATTATATATAAAAATTAACTCAAATTGGATTAAATACTTGAATGTTAGATCTGAAACAATAAAACTAGAAAAAAAACATAGGTGGTAAACTTCTTGACATCAGTCTTAGAAATGTTTTTTGTTTTTGATTTGTTTTGTTTTGTTTTTTGATATCTGACTCCAAAGGCAAGGGCAACAAAGATAAACAAATAGGAGTACATCAAACTCAGAAGCATCTGCACAATGAAGGAAACCATCAACAAAATGAAAAGGCAACTGACAGAATGGGAAAAGATATTTGCAAATAATATATCCAATGAAAAGTTAATATCCAAAATATATAAAGAACTCATTTAGCTCAATACCAAAAGAACAAACAATCCAAGTAAAAAGTTGCAGAAGATGTTCCATTTTTCCAAAGAAGACATACAGGTGGCCAACCAGCACATGAAGAGATGCTCAATATCACTAATCATCAGGGGGGAATGCAAATGAAAACTGTAATACTGTGTCATCTCATGATTGACAGAATGGCTATTATCAAAAAGTTAAGAACTAATGTGTGTTGGCAAGGATGTGGACAAAAGGGAACCCATGTGCACTGTTAATGGGAACGTAAAATGGAAAAACCACTATGGAGAACAATATGGAAGTTCCTCAGAAAGTTAAAAATGGAACTACCATATGATCCAGCAACTCAACCTCTGAGTATCTATCTAAAGGAAACAAAAACACTCACTCAAAAAGATATATACATCCTCATATTTACTGTAGCATGGTTTAGAATAGCAAAGATATTAAAAAAACCTAATGCCCTTCAATAGATGTATGGATAAATAAATCATATATATACACACACACATATATATAAATGTAATATATATATTGTATTCTATAAATATATACATTCTATATATATACTTTATATATATAAAACATCCATTAAAAAAGGAATGAAATCTTGACACNATGTAATATATATATTGTATTCTATAAATATATACATTCTATATATATACTTTATATATATATATAAAACATCCATTAAAAAAGGAATGAAATCTTGACACTTGCAACAAAATGGATGGACCTTGAGGAGGGTATTGTATTAAGCAAGCTAGAGAAAAAAGAAATACGGTGTTACTGCACTTATAAGTGCAATCTAAAAATCAAGGTAGACCCACAAATAAAACAACCATCCTGTCCCAGACTCATAGATACAGAGAACAGAGTGACAGTTGCCAGAGGGGACCAGAGTTGGGGGTACAAAGTAGGTGAAGGGGATCAAGATGTATAAGGGGGATCAAGAGGTATTCCAGTTATAAAATAAGTGATAGAGATGTAATATACAGCACAGGGAATATAACCAATAATACTGTAGAAACATGTATAGTGACAGATGGCAACTAGATATATTGTGATCAGTCACAATACACAAATGTCAAAGCACTATTTTACACATGAAACTAATAGAATATTATATATTATATTTCAACTTTTAAAGAACCAAAAAGGAAAGGATAAAATAAATAATTTCCCTAAATCTGTGTTTATAGTTAGAAGAACACTCTTCTTAGAAAAGTAAAGTACATCCAGGTGGGGGGTAGGGAATGAAATTATTTTTTTATGTACCAGGGTATCACAATTTATTTTATCTTAATAAAATAAGGATATCTTAATTTATTTTCAGTTAAAATAGACTATTTTATATGAAATACACACAGAGCTAGAATATTTTTATAGAAGGACCACAGTTAGCTTCTCTAATACTTCTGAAATTAGATGTCATTCAGAATTTAGATATTTCAAGTTTGGAAGAGATAATAAGGTCTACACGCTATAAATTACATTGTACATGCTGAAGGGTCTAGGGCAGCAATGCCAAGATCAAATCCAGGAATAATTTTTGGCAGCAAAATGTATGACTAGTCACACTAAGTAAAAAAATGAAGATGAGAAAATATCTTATGCCAATTCAAATTAGGTTTTGTTGACAAAAGATAAAGGAGAGTTCAGGTTTTATTACCAAATGAATTATAAATCTCACTTTGCTTTCAGAATTTGGGGATTTTGGAAAGGCAAATAAGAGATTATAGATCTCTGTTGCTTTCTTTACTAATCTCTGAAGATAATTAGAATTACTAGAACTTTATCCTGACCTCCAGATTATTCAGACACAGATCGCTTTGGCCATCCTGGGCAATATTTGCGGTAGTCGACCCAACAAATATTGAGATTAGAATATTAGAGGTGGGTAAATTATCACAGATACTTCTTTTTTGCCTAATTCCTATAACAACATTATTTCAGTTTTGCTCCCTCATTGCTAGCTGCTGCTTAATTTTTTTTCCTTGGTTATTGCCTCATCTTTTCGACTGCCAAATGTTGAAGAGCTATAATATTTGAATATTGGTCTTCTTGGAATGCACCTACTCCATTGGTAAGCAGTCCAATCTGGTTTTAGGGCTTTAAAGTTATACAAATGATTTTTAATCTATTCTACATCTAACACATCTCTGAACTCTAGACTCATTAATATACCACTGTCTTCTAAATATCTCCACTTAAACTTAAGACACAAAACAGATGAAAATGGTTCAACATGTTCAACAGGGTTGATGGAGGAGAGCTGATCAGGGAAATAGGTTAAACCAAAGATGGATTTTAAGTATGACACTTGTGAAGAGCACTGGGTATTGTATGTAATTGATGAATCAATAAATTCTATACGTAAAACCAATATTACACTGTATATTTACTAACTGGCTATACTTTCAATGCCAATCCAATCAAAATACCGAGGGCATTTTTAAAAGTGCTGGAACAAACAATCCTAAAATTTGTATAGAAACAGAAAAGACTGAATTGCCAAAGAAATGTTGAAACAGAAAAACAAAGCTGGGGCATCACATTGCCTGATTTCAAGCTATATTACAAAGCTGTGATCATGAAGACAGCATGGTACTGGCACAAAAACAGACACACAGACCAATGGAACAGAGTAGAGAATCCAGATATGGGCCCTCAACTCTATGGTCAAATCATCTTTGACAAAGCAGGAAAAAATATCCAGTGGAAAAAAGACAGTCTCTTCAATAAATGGTGCTGGGAAAATTGGACAGCTATATACAGAAGAACAGAATTCAACCATTCTCTAACACCATATGCAAAGATAAACTCAAAATGGATGAAAGGCCTCAATAAAAAACAGGAATCCTTCAAAATCCTAGAGGAGAACATAGGCAGTAACCTCTTTGACATCAACCTCAGCAACTTCTTTCAAGACACATCTCCAAAGGCAAGGGAAACAAAAGCGAAAATGAATTTATGGTACTTCATCAAGATAAAAAGCTTCTGCACAGCAAAGGAAACAGTCAACAAAATGAAGAGACAGCTCACGGAGTGGGAGAAGATATTTGCAAATGACAGTACAGACAACGAGCTGATATCCAAGATCTAAAAGAATTTCTCACACTCAACACCCAAAAAACAGATAATGAAGTGGAAAAAAATGGGCAGAGGACATGAACAGTCACTTCTCCAGAGAAGACATACAAATGGCTAACAGACACATGAAAAAACGTTCATCACTTTTCAAATCAAATTCAAATCAAAACCACATTGAGATACCACTTTACACCAGTTAGAATGGCAAAAATTGATAAGGCTAGGAACAACAAATTTTGGCGAGGCTGTGGAGAAAGGGGAACCCTCTTGTACTCTTGGTGAGAATGCAAGTTGGTACAGTCATTTTGGAAAACAGTGTAGAAGTTCCTCGAAAAATTAAAAACAGAGCTACCATATGACACAGGAATTGCACTACTGTGTATTTACCCTAAAGATACAGATGTAGTGAGAAGAAGGGCCATATGCACCCCAATGTTCATAGCAGCAATGTCCACAATAGCCAAACTGCGGAAAGAACAGAGATACCCTTCAACAGACGAATGAATAAAGAAGATGTGGTTCATATACACAATGGAATATTACTCAACCATCAGAAAGGATGAATACACAGCTTTTACATCAACATAGATGGGACTGAAGTAGATTATGCTGAGTGAAATAAGTCAAGCTGAGAAAGTCAATTATATAGTTTCATTTATTTGTGGAACATAAGGAATAGCATGGAGGACATTAGGAGAAGAAAGGGAAAAACAGAGGCGGTAGAAATTGAAGTGGGAGACAAACCATGAGAGACTATGAACTCCAATAAACAAACTGAGGATTTTAGAGGGGTGGGGGTTGGGGGGATGGGTTAGCCTAGTGAAAGGTATTAAGGAGCATGGAGCACTGAGTATTATACACAAACAGTGAATCTTGGAGCACTACATCAGAGATTAATGACATACTATATGGTGACTAACATAAATAAATATTTTAAACTAACTGGAATTTAAACAAAAACTTGAAAATACAAAAAGGGGGGGCACAAAAAATACAATAACCTTCCTATTAAATGAATAAGTATCTCCACTTAAATGACTAATGAGCATTTTCAAACAAATCATGTCCAAAACTAAACTTCTTATTACCCTATAAATCATATTCCTTATTGCAGTCTTCCAAAAAGTTTTCATGGCTGTGCTGGATACAAATAGCTGCTCCATTGTTTTAGCTACTGTATTATTCATACATCTGTAATAGCCTTTGTCACCTTAAACCTTAATTTATTTGTTTCTTTCTCCCACTAGGCTCTGCTCTTCTTCTTAAATTTATCTGATATTAGTTGAGATAGATTGATTATCAAAACATAATTCTTTTTTAATTATTATTTTTATTAAATCTCAACTAGAGCACATTTTTAAAGTGTAATTAGCATACAGTGTTTTATTAGTTTCAGGTGTACAAAATAATGATTCAACCATTCCATACATTACTCAATGCTCATCACTATGAGAGCACTCTTAATTCCTTTCAAGCCATAATTATTAACCGTGACATGCTATAATATCATTACTGTCAAGATTACAGGATTTGTAGTCATTTGAAATAATCACCTTAATTTATATTATATTTATTACTTTATTAATATTTATTATATATTATTTATTACTAATATTTATTATTTTACTTGTCATCGTTAAAACAATATTCTTACTTGAGTTTCTCTGACATTAGCTTTTATTATACCTGGTAATGAGATTTTGAGAAAGAAACTAATCATTTTCTTAAACATCTTTGGCGACATGTCATTATCTACCAAAAATAACCTAAGAGTTGTAAAGACCAACTTTGCTTAAGATGGTTTATAATACATTTTATATTTTATATGTCAAATAAAAGAATGTGAGATTGGCTTATCTGCAGGCCATTCTCAATCTATCATCACATTTTTTTGGTAGGTGGGAAGGAGGAGGAATATTTTCACAGGCTTACTTAAAAAGCTTCTAATTTATGAAAAGATATAAAGTTTTCTAAACTATCATAAATTTTTTAAATGTCAGAAATATTTTAAACATTAATAATAAATTATGCATGAAACATATTTATAGCATGTAACTTGTGTGAGTAAACTTTTTTAAATTAAATTTTTCAATTTGAGATAATTATAGATCCACATGCAGTTATAAGAAATAATGCAGAGATATTTTGTACATTATGCCTACTTTTCTGCATTAGTAATGTCTTCCAAAACTATAGTACATTATCACAACCAAGAAATTGACATTGATATTGATGTGGTCAAAATAGAGAACAATTCCATAGCTATTTTCCTGTTGCCTGTTTATAGCCACAACCACTTCCCTCCTATACCTCTTCTCTATCCTTAACCAACTGGAAATCACTCATTGGTATTCCATGATAATTCTGCCATTTTAAGAACTTTATATGAATGGAATCATACAGTATATAGCCTTCTGGGACTAGTTTTTTCACTCAGAATAATTCTCCCAAGATTCATCCATGTTGTTGTATATCAATAGTGGTTTGTTTTTGTTTTTTATTTTGTTTTGCTAAGTAGTATTCCATGTGGATATATAACAGTTTGCTAAAACATTCACCTGCTGAAGGACATCTGAGGGGCTTTCAATTTTGGCTATTATGAATAAAGCTGCTATGGATATTTGGGTACAGATTTTTGTGTAAACATAAGTCTTCATTTCTTTGGGATAAATACCCAGGAGTATAATTGTTAAGTCATGTGATATTTGTGTGTTCAGCTTAATAAGAAATTGCTAAACTGTTTTTCCAGAGTACCTGTATTGTTTGCATTCCCACCAGGGCTCTACTGAGCATTATGGGTAAGGCCCCCACCAGACACCATCCTGGGGATGGAACCTCCCATCTGGCAGAGCTGTGGGAGCAGAATCACAGCCCCTGTGGGTCCAGAAGGCAGAGCATCTAGACAAAGAGACTATTCATTTTTTTAATTACATATAATGTATTATTTGGCCCAGGGGTGCAGGTCTGTGAATCATCAGGCTTACACATTTCACAGCACTCACCATAGCACAACCCCCCCTCCACAAGGTCCATAACCCAGCCACCCTATCCTTACCCCCCAACCCCCAACAACCCTCAGTTTATTTCGTGAGATTAAGAGTCTCTTAGGGTTTGAGACTAGAGTATTCTTAAGGCTTAAGATCTCAGGGAGTTTTCCACGCTAGGTTTTGGATTTGCTTGTTACCTGCCACCTTTAACTTCTTTCCTATTAGTCCCTTTTGGAATGGGAATGTCAATTCTGTGTCTGTTTATGCCATTATATTTTAGGAAGACGTAACCTGTCTAGTTTCACGGGTTCACAACTGGAAAGGAAGTTTGCTTCAGGATAAATTATACTTTAAGTCTCACCCATATCTGATTTAGTTGATATTTAGAGAATAATTTGGACTTTAGAGTTTAGAGTTGATGATGGAATGAGTTAAGACTTAGGGGGCTGTTGTAATGGAATGACTGTATTTTTCATGTGAGAAGGGCATAAATTTTGCGGGACCAGGGGCAGAATGTTATGGACTACATGCTTATATCCCCTTGAAATTCATATGTTGAAACCCTAATCCCCAATGTGGTGATATTTGGAGATGGCACCTTTGGTAAGTGATTGGAGCATGCAGATGAAAGCCGCATGTTGGGATTAGTGTGCTTATTAGAAGAGACTTTCAGCCTCCAGAACTGTGAGAAATAAATGTTTATTTTTTATGTGACACAGTCTAGGTTATTTGTTACAGCATTTTGAGCTAACTTAAGGAAGTGTTATATCATCTTTAAATGTTTGATAAAATTATCTAATGAAATCTTCTGGGCCTAGGCATTTCTTTTTCTGGAAAGTTTTAAATTAAATATTCAGTTCCCTTAATACTTATAGGGTTATATTCAAATGTTCTATTTTAAATTGGGTAAGTTGTGATAATTCGTGCTTTTTAAGTAATTGGTCCATTTAATTTATGTTGTTAAATTTATACATGTAGAATTAAGGTATTTTTTGTTATCTTTTTGATGTTTTAGGGTCTGTAGTTCTGCTTTTTATTCTTTTTTTTAAGATTTATTTATTTATCTATTTGACAGAGAGAGATCACAAGTAGGCAGAGAGGCAGGCAGAGAGAGAGGAGGAAGCAGGCTCCCCACCGAGCAGAGAGCCCGATGCGTGCCTCGATCCCAGAACCCTGAGACCATGACCCTGAGACCATGATCTGAGCCGAAGGCAGAGGCTTTAAACCACTGAGCCACCCAGGTGCCCTCTGCTTTTTATTCTTGATTCTGAAGGTTTATCAGTTAGTTTCATTGATCTTTTCAAAGAAACAATTTTTTGTTGCATTGATTTTCTCTATTTTTCTCTTTTCATTTTTATTGATTTTATCTCTTTATTCTTTTCCTTCTGCTTGTCTTGAGTTTATTTTGTTCTTTCTATAGTTTCTTGAGATGAAAGCTTAGACTATTGTCTTGGGACTTCTATATCCTAATATAAACATTTAGTGTTATAAATTTCTCAGCACTGTTTTAGTTGCATTCCATGAATTTTGATGTGTTTTGTTTTCATCTTTCATTCAGTTTGATGTATTTGGTGTTTTAAGACATACTCTTTCACTGATAGATTATTTAGAAGTGTGTGATTTAGTTTCCAAGTGTAGATTTTTCCTGTTACTTTTGTGTTATTGATACCTAGTTCTAGCTGATTATGAACAGAGAGCACATTCTGTATGGTTTCAATCCTTTTAAAATTTTTTTTTATTCTTAATGGCCTGAGATGTGATCCATTTTTGGTATATGTTTCATGAGATCTCAAAAAATGTGTATTTTTCTATATCCTTGAGTAGGTGTTTTAGAAGTGTCTATTTGTTCCTGTTTATTGGTTGTTTTGATAAGTTCTTATATATACATTTTGATTTCCTACATACTTCTATCAATTGTTTGATTTCCTACATAGTCGTATTGATTTGTTGAGAGAGGGATGTTGAAGTCTTTCACTATACTTACAGATTTGATTCATTCTTTCAGTTCTATTGGGTTTTGCTTCATAGCCCTGTTCTTGGTTTATATGCATATAAGATTACTGTGTCTTAGTGGAGTGATCATTTTTATTATAACATGTAGACTCGATCTCTGTCTCTGTTAATTTTATTTGCTCTGAAGACTAGTTGATTTGATATTAATATAACTATTTCTGCTTTCTTTTGATTAAGGTTTAATTAGAAAACTTTCCCTGGGGCACCTGGGTGGCTCAGTTGGTTATGCGAGTGCCTTCGGCTCAGGTCATGATCCCGGAGTGACGGGATCGAGTCCCACATCGGGCTCCCAGCTTCATGGCGGGTCTGCTTCTCCCTCTGACCTTCTCCCCTCTCATGCTCTTGCTTACTCTCTCTCTCTCTCAAATAAATAAATAAAACCTTTAAAAAAAAAGAAAAAAGAAAAAAAAAGAAAACTTTCCCCCCATTCTTTTACTTTTAACTTGCTGTGCTCTTATATTTGAAGCAATTCTCTTTAAATAGTGTATGTTTGGGTCATGCTTTTAATCCACTCTGTCAATCTCTGTGTTTAATAAGCATATTCAGACTACTTTCATTTAATATAAATATTGCTATAGTAGGACTTAATCTGACAATTTATTTTTTATTTGCCATTTGTTATCTCTGCTTTTAATGTCTCCATTTTTTCTTGCTTTCCTGTGATTTACTTGAATGTTCTTTAGAATTCCTTTTTATTTATCTATAGTATTTTTGACTGTATCTTTTTGTATTTCTTCTAAATATTATATTACATAGACATAGCTTATGCCTAACTGATACAACATTTTATCAGTTTGAATGAAATATAGAAACAGTGTTACCTTTTAGTATATATCTGTTTATCCTTCTCCATTTATAATTTTCTTAAAAAATGTATATACATCTCAAACATTGTATATACCCATATCAAACAATGTTAAAAATTTTTGTTGCAACCATTAAACATAACTTCAAAAATTCAAGAGGAGAAGAAAATTCTATTGTACTTATCCATATTTTCTTCTCTTATTTTTTTCTTTCTTTCTTCATGGGGTTCAAGATTCTTCCCTTATTGTTTCCTCTCTCTGTTTAAAGAATTTTCTGTAACCATTCATTTGGAGTAGGTCTAATTTGGTGACAAATTCCCTTAGTTTTCTTTTATTTGAGAATGCCCTAATTTCTGTTTCTGAAGAATACTTTCATTGAGCATAGAATTCTAGTTTGACACGTTTTTGTTTTTTGTTTGTTTGTTTTTTATTTTGTTTCATTTTGCTTTGCTTTCAGTGCTTGAAAAATGTGCCACATCTTTCTGGTGGCCATGATTCCTCATGAAAAATTTACTAGTATTCTGATTGTCTTATCTAAGTATTTTCTCTTTTGCAGTTTTCAAGATTTTCTGTCTTTAGTTATCCAAACATTACTGTGATCCATGTCTTAGCATTTATTTCTTTGAGTTTAGTGTGCTTACAGTTTGCTTGTCTTACTGTGTTAGATGGTTTATGTCTCTTTTTAAATTTGGGATGATTTCAGCCATTATTTATTCAAGTAATTTTCACTACTAGGACATCTCTTCTCTCCTTCCAGAACTTTGATAACACAAATGTTAGATNTGGTTTATGTCTCTTTTTAAATTTGGGATGATTTCAGCCATTATTTATTCAAGTAATTTTCAGTACTAGGACATCTCTTCTCTCCTTCCAGAACTTTGATAACACAAATGTTAGATTTTTTTTTTATAGTCCTACATGCTCCAGAGGCTCTGTTAATTTTGTTTCAAATCTATTTTCTCTCTATTGTTTATATTGGGTAATTCTATTTCTGTTTTTCTATCTTCAGGATGACTTGTTCTTTCCTCTGTTCCTTCCGTTTTGTTTTTGATCTTATCCATTGAGTTTTTATTTCTATTTTCATATTATTATTTGTAAAATTTCCATTTGATCCTTCTTTACAGTTTTTCTTTCTTTGCGGAGACTATTTATCCATTTGCTACAAGCATGTTTCTAATTGCTCATTTAAGAATTTTTAATATGACTGGGCTCAAATTTTTTCCAGGTAATTTTAACATCTCTGTCATCTCAGTGTCAGAATCTTTTGATTGTCCTTTTTTCATTCAATTTGAGGTTTTCCTGGTTTTTGGTGTGATGAGATTTTCTATTAAAACCTGCACATTGTATGTACTATAAGACTCTTGATCTTTTTAAAAGCCTATTGTGTTAGCTGGCTTCCTTTGACACCAGTCTGGCAAGTGAAGGGCAGACATCACCTGTTACTGCTACATCTGTTAGAAGTCTAGGTTCACCACTCATCCTCTGTTAACATACAAGTCGGAGAGGTATACCTAATTATTTTCTGATAGGGGTGGGAGTTTGGGCTTCCCAGTGAGCCAGATACCACCCTGACTGGGAAAGGCAGGAAAGCCTTAATGCTCCACAAATGATCTCCACTGGCCCTATAGAAAGAAAGTGACCTTATTATTGCTGGGCAGTAGTGAGAATCCTGATTCTGCTGTCCTCCTTGCCTGCGCAGCAAGGAGGGTGTGGGTTGTCATGTTACTGTAACAGATTCACCATCTCATCTTTACTAACCATGGGAAGGAGAGGTTTATTTACCAGCGAATATGTGAGAATGATAGGGCCCCTACTGGTCCTTTTAGACATCACCAGAGAATGGGGTTTAGAGTTCTTTGTTACAACAAAGTGAGGGTGGAACTCTGGGCTTCCTTTTCAGTCTTTTCTGTTGTGGGTAAAGGTGAGGCCATTTGCTTTTCTGATATTTGGCTAGAGTAGAGCAGCTACTTTAAAAAGTTTTCTGGGGCGCCTGGGTGGCTCAGTGGGTTAAAGCCTCTGCCTTCAGCTCAGGTCATGGTCTCAGGGTCCTGGGATCAAAGCCCGCATCAGGCTCTCTGCTCAGTAGGGAGCCTGCTTCCTCCTCTCTCTGCCTGCCTCTGCCTACTTGTGATCTCTCTCTCTCTGTCAAATAAATACATTAAAAATAAAAAAATAAATAGATAAATAGATAAATGAATGAAAAGCTTTCTCTTTTGCTAGGCTACCCATTTTCTGGTCCTTTTATTAAATGAGTAGGTCTTTTTGGGGGCTATTTTTTGTCTGTGTCGGTTGGATTTTCTAGGTTCTGCCCCTCCAAATCTGGGGAATATGAGGCTAAAAGTAAATCCAGTAAACTCACCATCATTTGCTTGGACTTTTAGTCCCTAACCAGTCTGCTTTCTTTTCCTGCATCTTTCAGAGTCTTTATATCTTATAGATTCTTTCAGAATCTCTTTCCGTGTGTGTGTGTGTGTGTGTGTGTGTACACACACACACACACACACACACACACATATATATATATATATATATATATATGTATGTATTGAGACCTAATATATACTATACTATATAGTATATACACAGTGGACACTAATATATATTGTATTATTATATTACATATTATTACTAATGTATATTAGCATCCAGGTTTCTAGTGTCCAGGGTTTACAGTTGTACTTAGTAGATTAAGAAAAATAGGTCTGGGCGCCTGGGTGGCTCAGTGGGTTAAAGCCTCTGCTTTCGGCTCAGGTCATGATCTCAGGGTCCTGGGATCGAGGCCCGCATCGGGCTCTCTGCTCGGCAGGGAGCCTGCTTCCTCCTCTCTCTCTGCCTACTTGTGGTCTCTCTCTCTCTGTGTCAAATAAATAAATAAAATCTTTAAAAAAAAAGAAAAGAAAAATAGGTCTACTTCATCTTGTCAGAAGCAGAAGTTGACTCATGAATTTTTAAATGTTGCCTAACTAGTATAAAATATTTTCTCAGAAACAAAAAATTACAATGACATTTCTATGTATATAATTATATCTGTATGTTAAAGATAGATTCACAGATTCACATAGGTGTAGTCCTATTTCCTTAGAGATGCTCATAATTTGAAGACAATGAAGAATGTGAGTGACAATCTCAGTTTTTAATTTTAGCTCCCACCTAGTTTCTTGTTTTTTGTTTTTTTTCCCCTTGGAATGCAAAATCATATTCTTTGCTGCAATTTCTTTTTCATGCTTCTTCTTGGTACCTATGGTTGTTATTCTTCTTTAATTAGTGGTAACATCATCACTGCTGGTTACCCCAGAATCACTGCCCTCTGTTCTATTGTTGCCAATAGAACAACTCTTCCATCCTTTTTCTGATACTGAGCCTGCAGCTAAAGGGATAATATATCTCTCAGTTAAATATTGTAGTCCTAGAAATTACTGTCATTAAGAGATTTTACTTATGTTGGACTCTAATTACATTTTTGAAAGAATTAAGAGCATGTCCTGGAGCTATGCCAAAGATATTTGAGTAGCATACTACATTCTCAAACCAAAAGATAGAGAATATGAACTCCAAATTTTATGAAGGCAGGTGTTAGAACTCCTTGTCTTCCAGATAGGCAATATTACTATTTTAGACAAAAGAAAAAAGTGAAACTGACAAGCTGCTATTTGTGTTTGTACATGGTTTACAACATGATTGGTACCCTTTGCGGTAGATAGGTTACAACCTAGACACATACTCTTAAATCCTGGATTGCAATTAATTCATCAATTCTTAACTAAAATGTATTTTTTGTTTTAAATGCTAAAGAGAATAAAGAAAATTTGAAAGTGAAAATTGAATGCCCATCCAGTATTTTAATGGGTTAAAAAAGTGTGAGAATTACTAAAAGAGTTCAACTAGTAACTCGTAGAGGAAATTGAATCATCAAAAGTAGAATCTGAAAACTTTAAGGAACTGCTTAAAGAAATAAATGATAAGACTAATATATCTCCATGGCTAAGAGTGGCATATATTCTTTTTCTGATTTTTTTTAACAAAAAGAAAAAGGAAACATGAATACATGTATTATTATAGAGTAAGTTATATTTCCCCATAATAGATATTGGTAAATGCAAGCTGAAATTACTCCAGAGAAATAGAATTGTAGGTGGGAAGTAACAGTATGTAATTTTCTCTAGCCCATTTCCAGTGAAGAAACCCATGAGTTTATATTCAAACTGCTCTGAATAGCTCTCTCAGGATTTTCAAGGAGAGGCAAACTGGAGGAGGTTCTGAAATATCTGCCCAGATATCATCAAAGCAGTTCTTTTATTTATTTTACATATTTGGGTTTGACTATGTTATTTCTTTGAATGGAGAATAGAGTCTACAAATTTTGTTTATGTATATCAGATGAGATGGAATCACAAGTGAAATTGAAGCTAAAATAGATTTTAAGCCTTACTTCCCCATGATTCTTTCACAGAATGGAGTAAAACTGGATTAGCAGGGTACTCTTTTCATAGTCCTAAGAAACTAGGGCATTAACTTTCATTGTGTATTCTGTAAGAATCTCTTCTAGCTAAGCAGCCTGTTAAGTCTCAAGGAAAGTCATTGAAGCTTAAATTTATGTGCAGACTGTTACCATAAAATTGGAGTGATACATAAACATATCCCATCATATTGTTAAATCAACCAAATTGTGAATTAATTGTAATCCCATTGGAAGATTTACAATACAATTCAATGTGCCATTAAAACCCCATTTCATTTGCTGCACAAGAAATACAGATATGACTTACAACCTAACAACTAATGGGACTTTAACATACTATTATATATCATTCCAATGTGAAATACACAACATCAGGCCTGATCTCCTATGCAGTAGACTTTTTCAGTGAACATGGATATAGGCATACTTTCTCTTGTCCTTAGTTTATGCAGAAAATAATTATCTTGAACTAATTTGTTAAAATATATTATTAAATTATTCTGAAACACTTTGTGTATTTTGACTTGCCTTTATGCTCCCTGGGCCTATTGCAAAAACATCACATGCATTTTCTTTTTTTACCATCAGTAGTTATTTCTCATGTGAAATGGATGCAGCAAGAATGTTCATTATAGGGCGCCTGGGTGGCTCAGTG